>NAVB01000584.1:0-109522 GCA_002179805.1 Acanthamoeba lenticulata
AAAACACACACACACACACACAAGAGTACAGATTCCTCTGCGCGGAGAACAAATGTACCTCAGACCACAGGCGCAAGACGTTACACACTCGCAACTGGACGGGGAGCTCTTCAGCGGTGAGGTGTGCCGGGACCTCAAAACGTTCCAGAAGCTTGGTGATAATCTGCTTCGGCGTGCAGAAAGAACGGTAGGTTGTGATGAAGGTCTTTACCATGCGCATATCTAAGAGACACCCAGCCGAATAAATGTCAGCAACAATGAAAGAGTTGTTAACACCACAAAAGGGCTGCTACGACAAGTGAACGGGTGGGTACCAGGTGCGGCGGGCGAGGTGAGCTTCTCGATGAGCTTGTTGAGAGAGGCAGCACGAAGTCGTCCCTGCTCGTTGAGAACGATGTTGGCCGGGTTATCCGCAGGCTCGTTCCAAATATTGACGTTGGCCTCTTCGTTGCTCTCTGCAGACAGGCAACGTGAGCAGGAACATTGCAGCATGTTGGAGTCAGTCTTTGGGATCCCGTGCATCACGTACTGTCGGTGCCGGCTTCCTCGCGGGCCGGAGGATCGGGCCGAGGTGGAAGAGAGACCTCCTCCAAAATTTTGCGAGCCACGACCAGGTTCTCGTCGGGCACGACCGGCGACTTGGTCCCGAGGTTCGCCAGGCCCACTTGAGAGAGGTAGTCTGTGGTGGCGATGATCTGGACGATAGCCTCGCGCAGCTTCTCGTAGACGAGTGAAGACATGGGTGTGCGGTCCTTGTCCGAGAAAATGCTCTTGGTCTCCTCGATGTAGTTGGCCAGGGCCGCCTTCAACGTATCTACGCCTTCAATGAATAGCTGGCGATAGTTGTCGTGGGCGAGGATGAGGTCGTCGTTGGCCGCCTCCAATACTGCCGCCGACAGTTGGCTCACAGTGACTGCCGTGACCTTGGCCGCATTCACGATCTCCTCACCCTCGCCTGACTCGCGCAGCCAGAGTAGCTTGGTCGACGCCGCCACTGCTGCTCGCATGGCACCTGAACGTGTGTTCGTTTGGTGGGTAGTATGAGGAAAAGGAGGTTCGGCTTGTGTGCGACCTGAGGGAGAACGTACCAAGAATTTCCTGCTTGCGAACTGCAGGGACAAAGTTGTCGCCAACGATGGCGGCCTGAGCAGTGACTAGGTGCATGGTGGACTGCTTGACGGTGGTAACGGCGGCCTGCAGCTTCTTCTCGGCCTCGGGCAAATGCGAAAGGAGCTGCGGGGGACTGCCGTCCTTGATGCTCTCAATGGAGAGCAACAGAGCATCGCGTAGAGTACGCGTGGCCTGCAGGACCTGCTTGAACAAATCGCGCCCAGACAGCTCGATAGTGACAGCCTTGCAGCAGTTTACGAGGAACGAGGTCGAGCTGGCAACCGTGGCGGCCATGTTGACCAGCTCCACCAGCGAAGCGGGGGACTGATCGCGGGCGGTCTCGCGAAGCCGCTCCATGAAGTCTTCGTTGGCCTTGTTGAGGTTCTCTTGCGCGAGTACAAGCTGGTTGTTGAGCGTGTGGGTGCGTGCCGAGGCTTCGTCTTTCTTGGGCCGAGCCTCAGCGTGGCGCGAAGCGTACTTGGAAATGACGATAAGCTGCTTGTTGGCACCAGCCAGCTTTTTGAAGACGGGAATCACCCGTAGCAGGAATGGGTCTGACGACTCAGAGAGCATTTCCGAGATAGAGTCTTCTCGTGCCAGCTTGGGCGGGTGTGGGGAACGCACGCCCGACGAGGGACTCGTCGAGAGGTTGATAAGAGCTTCACTGGAACCGAGTACGGTAGAGGTGGTTGCGAGCGAGGGGGCTGAGAGAGAGGAGGCAAGTGAGGATGGTGTCGAGGACGAGGGGCTGAGCGGGGGCGAGCGCTTCTTCTTGTCCTTGTCTTTGCTGGGTTGGCGCTGCAAGCCGAGGGAAAAGCGCTTCTGCTGGGCTTGATTCGGATTGTTGGGAATGAGAAATTTGTTCACCAGAGTCTTCTCGCTCATAGCCGCCGCCGGAGGGGATTCAGCAGAGGAGGGGAGAGATTCTTGCGGGGGCGGCGGAGAAGAACTTGGACTGCCCGCCTCGTCTGCGAAAGCAGGCTCTGGGGAGGCCGGTCTAGGATCCGTCCAATCTGGCACGGTGGAGCTCAAAGGAGATGGGAGATTGGGGGCAGAGGAGGCTTTGAGAGGAGAAGGGGAAGGATAAGGTGCGGCAGCAATGGGAGGCACTGCCGTGGTGACCTTGCGTGGAGGTCGACGGGGCTTGTCAAATTTGATGGGCGACCCGTTGCCTGCGCGAAAGAGGCGATGTTTTACCAAATTAGCGAGATCAAGATTGAAGGGAAAAACACGATGTGCCAATTGTACAAATCTGAGCCGCCTTGTTCAGTTTCTAAGAGGGGCTTGGTAAAGTACCTGCATGACTAGGTCGAGAGTCCATTTTTTCCTGGTACACCAGCAAAGAGCTTCGTTCTTTCGTTAATTCGTGGCCTCTTCTTCCTCTTCAATATAAATCTTCGCACAGCGGGTGCACAACTAATAATGAAGAGACCAACAGGTTTTTGCTTGGCCCAACTCGATAAAAATTAGCAAGTCATAAACCGGAAATGGGCTACTCGTGTTGTGCGCCAATACCCGCAGACGGGGTCGGGAACAAGGAAAGGTACAACAGCAGCAAAAACCTGTTCGCCCCCCCCCCTCTCCCGCTACAGGAGCAGTGTCGCGTTTGTGTGCTCTCGCATAACTTTGTAGAGGTCTCGAATCTGGACAACAAGGCTCTGTAGTCGTTCGTCCACTTCCGCCAAAGAGATGAACCTGCTGGTCCAGCCCATCAGCACAGCAGATGAGGACGATGCTGGGGAGGGGGCTGACCGATGCTCGTCTTGCAGTCGTTGCAGTGCTTCCAAAATAGGCCGCAGCTCACAATTGGCTTGGAGAGCTTGATGCAGCATCTGAGCCTTCTTCAGGGAGATATCACGGTAGGTCCTGGCCCAAACCGAAGACTGCAGACGCTCCGGGGATGCGGTACTGTGCTGACCTTCATCCTGGGCGTCCAGCACACGTCCAACAAGAGCTGCGCGCAGAAGTGGGGCCAACGTAGACGCACAGCTGATCGCCAACACATAAGCCGGCAGCGACGAGGCCTCATTGATCGCCGCTGCGGACAGCGAGATGGGTCAGCTGTTTGTGTGCTGGTGGTGAAGAGGATGGAAGTACTGCACTCACAACTCACCTTTGCGGAGGGACAAAGTGGCTTGCTTGGCTCGAATAGACACCGAGTCCCCCTGGAAGGTTTCTAGAGACAGTCTCGTGACTGGAGGCGAAGTGTCGTTAGTAGGCAGTCTGCAGTTGCTGCAAAGCGGGTACCTTTCTTGGACTCAGTCGTGTTGCCGTCCTCGTGCAATAGACCGTGCCGAAGGAGCCAGGGAAGAAGGTCCGCCAAGGGCATCTCTTGGCCGCTTGATAGCCCAGCGGGCTGAGGAGGTTGCAGCGTGAGCGAAAACAAAGTTCTATGCACACCTGGGGAAAGATGACTGTCATCGCCCACTCGAGCCTGGCGCACACCCGATTGTTAATTCGGCACGCGATGCAGCAAATGTAGGCAGAGCGGACGAACCTGAGTCTTTTGAGAACGTTTATGTTTGGTCTTGGTGCTGAAGGCCGGCGGGCAGAAGAGGTGAAACACGTCAAAGGTGCGGCTGAACAGCGAGAAGCACACACCACTTCCCGGGGCAGCGATGTCAGGTGGCGAGGTTGGCAGGGCAAACCGAGCGCAGAGGAGACCATCTATTGCGAAGGGTGCAAAAGAAGCGAGTGACAACGGGACCCGGACCGACCAAAAACCTCCCTGTACACGCTCCCCCTCTCCCAAGGTGAGCTGTCAAATCTGCATCAGACACTCACAGAGGTACTAGCAAACCTGGGGCAGTTGGCCAATGGGAATTATGTGAGACTGGGTATCGACTGTATCACCTTGACCGAAGCTTCTCACGTATAGCACGACTGCGCCAGCACACGCGTCAAAAAGGGCAGTAACAAAGCACACACTATGCATTAGGTTCAGTTTACGTACAGCTCCAGTGCGACGGCGAGATATCCGTACGCGTGTGATTAGTCAACGTCAACTTGGCCTGGAAGGAAAGTTAGACAGTGTCTATCAGAGGGCACGCACTAGAGAAGGAAGGGATACCACGATAGCATGGGCGCTTGCTGCTGGCGCGATGAACGTGTTAGGCTCGATGCTGACTTTGATGTCGCACTCGAGTCCGCAAGCTGAGGTTTGTATGAATAACAGCCTTGAGCAGGGTTATGGCTGAAATCGTGTACCTCGATCGGGAGCAAAAGGGAGGACTGAACGAAATGGCTCCTCTTCTTTGGCCTTCCAGAAGGTGTGCTCTGAAGTGAGGTAGATCGAGCTGTTGACGGCTGCAATCTCGCGGTTGAACTTCGCTTCCTCCTCATCAGCCCTTTGTTGTCGCTGCGAAAGGGCAGAGATATCCTACCAAGCAACAGCGCTTAACATTCTTCAGAGCTGATCTAGCTCGCGGAGAGGTACCTGCAACAACTGTTTGACGCGCCCACTGCCGGTCCTAGACGCAAAGGAAATGACGCCTTGCATCATTGCATCCAGGTCTCTGTGACGTAGGTGTTAGAGGTGCTTGCAATGGGTCCTTCCTTTGGCCTTTCCTTCAGGATCTGTACCGCAGGCTGGGCATCTCGAATTGGAAAAGTCTCCCGGCCAAGCTCAGGACAGTCAAACGGTACTGGCCAGATCAACTCAGTGAGCCCACCGCACAACAGGCAAAAGGAGTGAGGGGGAAGGTCACCTTGGCCGGTAAGTGGTGCGGGAGTCGTTTGTGAAGAAGCCCTCCAGCAGCGCCCAAAAGAGGAACCAGATCCATGCACCCGATCGTGCCTTCAAGCGGGAAAGAGTGGGGAAAGAAGCTGAAAGGCATTCTTCTCCTCTGTACTGTTGCTGTTGACTGGATGTCAGTACAAGCGATATCACACAACACAGGGTTGAGGCCCGTACTCGTGCTCTGACTGGCGACGTGTCCGCTGCTGTCTTCTTCCGCAGTCGCATCTTGCTCGAAGGTGGTCTCCCCTTCATCCTGCGCAAGAAGCGAGGTGGCGAACAGCCTGCGCGACGAAACGAATAGGAAGTATTTTTCGGTGGTGTAGGACTGTGCGATGGGCATCGAGGTGTGAAACTCGCGGCACTCGAGCTCCGAGTCTTCGTTCGCCATACAGACAAGAACTCGCCCTCTTCGCCTGGTATCAAGCAGGTTAGTAGTTGTGGGCGGCAGAGCCCTTCCCGTGATTGGCGTACCCGCTCACCACGAGCATGTCAGAGGCCGATGCGCCGATGCTGGCCACCGGCTCCTGGATTCAAGGAGAACAAACAGTTGAGCTCAAGCACGCGGGGGCAAAGAGAAAAGCAAGAGGGGAGGTGGAGGCGTACATTAATTTCGAACAACAGACGCGGTCGGGACGTAGAAGGCGTGGAGATTGAGAGGGGCATGAAACGCACGGTGCCGTCGTCATCACCATGCACCACCATAGGCTGACTCAACAGCGTGGCCTCTGCTCCAAAGAGAGCAGTATAGAGCGACCTGCAAACACTATCGAGATGACGATGACGTCGGGATGGGAAAGAGGAGGCGGAGGATACCGACGAAGTCGCACGACAGCACCTCTCGGTTCGTTGCTTGTCATCTCTTCGTTTGCCGATTCGGGCGCTGTGGTGTACCATTTGTGCCAGTTTGAGGACTAGCTTTAATGGGGGAGGCGATGAATGGAAACTGTACCTACGATAAGTATTGCTGACGTCTTCTTGCCTCGCAGTCGCGGGAAGGAGCACACGCGTTGCCCCCACTCTTGCCCATCCTCCTCGTCTACGAAGCTATCTTCCGTGGTTAGCTCCTTCCCGATGCTGTACAGCGCAACCCCGTTGGTGGGATTGCTATTGAGCACACCATACGGAGTGCTCATCACAAAATCTGTTCGGGGCTGGGGGCAGAGAGCATGAGGGCAGCGCACTGGAAAGTGCTACATCACCTTCTGTGCACGTACCAGCAGCCCGAGCAGGAAAGGAGCATGCACGACGTGGTCGATTCGAAGGAAAAGGTGGGCAGATGCTCGACTCGAGAAGAAGGGTTCAGGCTTGCGGTCCTTGAGCGGAATTGGTCGGTGCTCTAAGTCCGTACGAGCTTTCTTTCGAGGTCCTTCTGCCCCAGAACCCTTCGTCTTGCTCTTGGAGCTGAGCTTGGAGCCTTTGCCAAGCAGGGTTTGCGCCGCACTTGGCGGATTGACCCTGTGGTGCACCGAGCATGATGTAGATGAGACTCAAACTGTGAACTTGGCAAGTTGAGGCGCTCGGCACTACCTCGCACTTTGCGTGGGTAGGACAAAGTAGCGACGATTTGGTACAGGCAGCACCCACACACGCCCGCCAGAGGTGGCAATGACGATGGTCTGGCCGTCCATGCTGGCACTGAGGTGCACCACTTCAGTGCTGAACTGCCACGCATCCTGAAGAGTTCTCTTTGTAAGTGGGCGCAAGAGGAGGAAGAGAAGGGGGGGGGGGTTACCAGCAGCTCTCCCTCACAGAAGAAGTGGAGGGTGGCTGGCAGCAGGCGTGTAGCCACGACCGTGGGCGCTCCATTGGGCTGCACACAGCAGCACAGAAGCGGCTGGCGGCCGACCACGCGGGCCACTTGGGTGACCTTCCCCGCCCGGAGGAAGGGGGACTTTCGTGTGTCCATCAGCAGCTAATCTTTGTATTTTTGCTAGAATAGATTCTGAGAAGGGAAAAACGGTTGCTGGGCGCAAGTTGGAGACGTACCGACAAAAACCTCACCTCACCGCACCACGCAATGATGAAGCAAGAGTACACGATGGAGATTGACCCTTTGGCAGTTGCCGAAATGGAGCAAGCAAGCTTCTACTACAATCATGGCCATGGCGGTTCGTGGACCGGCGTGCACCTCAAGGAGGAGGCCTTGCGAGCAACACGCTGTATGCGCGAGCCAGAAGAGTGCACCACGAGCGTGGTGACCCTCCTTGTGCCGCCCCCTTTCTACGAGCCCCTCCAGCGCATCCGCCTACAGCTCAACAAAACGTTGCGCTGTGGTCCACATATCACGCTGTACTCCTCCCCGCCTGGTAGAGTTTGTGGTGGTCGCCTCCTCATGAGGAAGGACCACCGCCACGCAGGGTGGACCCGTTCATGCCAGTGGATGGATTCGAGGATGCCGCCCAGCGCATCCGCACTCGGTTGGCTGGTGTGGAACCTTTCCAGCTTAGCCTCGAGCCCTTTGGCTACTTCAAGCAAAAGCACATTTACACCCTTTGGCTTCGTCCAGTCGATGAGGTCAGGCTCTCTCTCTCTGTCAATTCCCCATTCGGTGTCACGCGCACTCACCTTTGTTGAGGACAACAGCCAGCCGGTTCGTTGAAGCGTATGCAGGAGCACATCATGGACGCCCACCCCAGATACGACCGGGTTACGCGCCTCTCTGGTGCGGGTTTCCGTCCGCACATGACCATTGCCAAGTTCCTGAGCAAGGTGGGCGGGCAATCTAACTTCACGCCGGCCTTAAAATCATCCACCCTGGCTCACACCGCTTGAATAGGATGAAATGTGCCAGTGGGTGGACGAGAACCGGGATAGTTTGGCGGGGATCAGGTTTGAGGTCCGGGAGATCCACATCATGAACCGTCTCGGCCCTGATCCCTCGCAGTTCGAGGTGCGACACGTGGTCCCCCTCGGGGCGCAGCCCACCAAGCTCGCACCCTACTTTCCTGAGGTTCCGCTGCCGGCCGACTCGTACGCCTTTGTCGCACTTCCTTTTGGCGGGTTTTCTGGCCCATTGGATTGATGGTGTGACGATGTCGTGAATGCTGGTCTTTGCAGGCCGTGGCTCTGCCAAGCTCGGGTGGGCAAAGTGCCTGCGAAATGGACTGAGGCCTCTCTTGCCGAGGCCCTCCAGGAACGAGGCCTCCTCGTACGTCCATTCTCCGCCATTTTCATTCCCCTCTCTTTCACCACACGATCGCCGAGGCTGAGGGCCGAATCGCGGAGCAGGTACGGAGGGTCGAGTTGAAGGAGCAGCACGGACGCAGAGAGGCTGTCATCGACTTTGTGAGCCGAGCAGAGAAGCGAAAAGCCATCGCCCTGTGCTCCGCCCGGCCGCTCATGGGCCCCGCGGGAGCGGGCCCACTCGCCCTTCAAAGCGTCTACTAACGCTCAAGCGCATAAAGAGAGGCAAAGGCTTGTGGTCGCAGCCGCACAGCACAAAATCGATTTACTACAACAACAAACAACGCAACACAACACAACGCCGGCGGTCACTCGGTGCGCCACACGGCCAAGAACTGATCGTCGACGGTCCACAGCGTGCGCACCCCGACATAGAACTCGGGACCCACGCACATGCCCTTGAGGCTGTCGTTCCACTTGGTCTTGCGCTTCTTGCTCTTGTCCGTCGTCCCGTGGTAGGCATCCGTGGACGGACCCGACGCCGTGTAGCTCACGTCCTGTACTCCCCCCACAAAATTGGCGGCCATCAGCTTCTACAGGCGAGAATATGAAGAAAAATAAGATGAAGAGGAGGATGAAGGAGGAAAAGGCAACGACGTACTCGGGCGGACCAGAGCACCATGCGCTGTGAGGAGCCATAGGTGAAAATCGTGGTGCCGAGCTCGACGAGGCCGTCGGCGGGGAAGGCGAGGGCGCCGCTCATCTTGGCCGTCACGCCGACCAGGCGGCCTTCCTCGGTGCACTGGACGACCCAAACGCTGTCCTTGGTCGCCGCCCACACCCGTTTGAGTGGCGGCGACCCGGCCGGGGCCTCCTCCTCAGGGAAGCTCGAACGGCAAAGCCCCACGAGGGGCTTGTCCATCGCCAGGAATGACGCCGGCAGCAGCTGCACCTCTTTGCTCGTGCCGCTCCTCTGTGTGGTGGCGGTGGCTGGTGTCAGGAAGCTTCATGTGGTACCAAGTGGTGGAGGGCAGCCTGCGGGTACCGTGATGAAGAACGTGCGGATGCCCTTGGTGGTGCCGACCCAGAGATGCGACGCGCTAACGGCGAGCAGGCAGTTGATTCGCTCGCGGTCCTCTTCCTCCTCCTTCTCCTTCTCTTTCTCGGCCTCCTTTGGCTTCTTGGCCTTTGGCTTGGCTGGTCGTATCGAGTGCTCGCACACCACCGACATCTATCCAAGTCCAGTTATTTATTTATTCATTCATGACTTAATTATGAATAAATAAATGACGAGAGGAGGTGAAGGACGTACGTCTTCGGCATCGTAGCCACGAATGATGCCCGCAGTGAAACCGCCCCACACGACTGACTGCTCCGGCGTGTGCGCGAGGCAGCGAAGGATCTCACGTCCCTTCTTCCCCTCTGGCAACGACAGTTGCGTGTACGTCTGTCGTTGTGGCCAGCAGCAGTTCGCGAGAGGCGGACCAATCGCGCGCAAGCACGAGGGTGGGCACAATTTGAATAAAAAAGAAAAAGAGCGAAAAAGAGCGAAAAGAAGCGCGGTTAAGCGGGGAAGGAAGGGCCACCTTGAGGTCGAAGACGGCGGGTTCCTCGGCCTCAGCCATGGCCCACACGCGCTGCCCGACCTGGATGAGCTGTCGCACGCTCTGCTTCTCGCGTTCGTCCTTGACGCGGAATGACTGGTGCTTCTTCCACTTCTCGCTCCGCGTGTCCTTGAGGTGCTTGAGGTCAATCGTGTAGACGATGAGCTTGCCCCCGCGCTGGCCCACCCAGGCCTCGGCCTTTTCCATCTGCTCGAGGTAGGACAGGCCGGGCTTGTTGATCACCAGCAGCGACCGCTGGCCTTTCTTGTTCAGCTCGAGAGCGGCCACGACGCGCACGACGTGGCCGGCCTCCGGCTTTTCCACATGCAGGCTCCGCATTTCCCCTTCCACTCGCTGCGCGGACAACGACAACGATGATGATGATGATGACGAAGAGGAAGAGGAAGGCGACAATGGTGGCGTCGTGGGCGCCGTCCCGCCGTTGGAGGCCGGTGATGCGGTGGACGAGGACGAGGAGGAGGGGCAGGACGGATAAGGGTGCAAGTAGGTTTCGACGACGTAGGGCGCCTGGCTTACCAGGCCGAGCGTGCGCTCGCGGGCGCGCTGGGCGTCCAACTCGCGCCGCCGGGCACCCTTTTTCTTGAGCTCCTGCCATTCGCGCTTGGCCGCCTCCTCCTTGGCCGCTTGGCGCTGTTCCTCCTCACGTTTCTGCAGTTCTTCGGCGTGTGCCTTGCGCTTACGCTCTTCCTCCTCGGCGCGCCACTGCTCGTATTTGACGCGCTCCTCCTCGCGTCGTCGCTGCTCTTCTTCTTCCCACTTTTTCACCGCGTCGGCATCGATGCCCAGCTTGGCACTCGCGCTGGCGATCTTGGTGTTGCCCGAGCTGGTCTTTTGTAGATGAGCCAAGATGACCAGCACGTAATCGTTCTTCTTGGTTCCGCGCACCGCCAGATTTTGTGTCTTGCAATAATTCTGCAAAATCTTGATGGGATAATCGTTCAACTTGGTCGGGTCCAATTCCATCTTGTGGTGCTGTTCTTTGAATGCTGGCACGTCTTGGAAGTGAGCCTTTTACGTCAGATGATCATGCACCCGCAACCAGTGCGTGGGACGAGACCAAGGAGAAAGAGCGCTGCGCGTCCTCCAACGCCAAGCAAAAATCAAAAGCAAACAAACAGAGAGCAGCTCCCACCAGACGCTAGTGTTACCGGCACCAAATGAAGGTATTTCTATATTTTTATAAAAATAGCCACAAATGACTGACTTCCAATAATTACACAAAAAAATATCCCCATTTTATATTTGCGCCTCTTGGGGTGCGCCCTCCTCAAGGTGGGCCGCCAAAGACTCCTCAGGAGGACTTGTCGCTGTCACGGGCTCCTCGGCTGCCGCAGTTGCATAAGGAAACAGTTCAGTTGGCGAGTCGGTGGCGGTCGTTGTCAAGTCGCCCTTTTCGTTTTCTTGGCCTCCTTCGCCATGGCCGTTGTCGTTGTCTGAGGACGAGGTGGTTTGCTTTTGGCGCTCCTTGTCCTTGTCCTGGTCTTGCACAAGACGAGCTACTTGCTTCTTGAGCCAGGCACAGGTGTCCTGAATGAGGGGCGCGTAGGGAGTGCCCAAGGCCGGGCCGAGGCCAATGATGGTTGCATGGTTGGTGCCGCGATACGTCTGGTGCTCGACGGCGTTGCCCTCAAAGGCGAGTAGGTTGGCGCGAAGCAACAGCGCGTCGTTCTCGAGGCCAAAGTCGATCCACGCGTTGAGCAGCAAGAAGGGTGGCGCGTTGCTGCGCGCGTGGTGCACAGGCGACGCCGCCCGGAGCACGTCGTGATCATGACCAAAGGCATCAATCAGGTATAAGCTGCGGAGCTGCAGCAACGCGTGGATGTAAGTGTGGAGCCGCGTCAACCACACAAACAAAAACAACACAGAGGTGCTTTTGGGGTACCATGTATCGGCTGTAGCCATGGACAAGATCGTAGACTCCGCACATGCCAACGACACCCTTGACGAAGTCCGGCTCTATCCCGACATCCGCAAGGTAAGTGACATCCAGAGCCAACAGCGAGGCGAGGTGGCCACCAGCAGAATGCCCTGCTCCCCCGCCGAGAGTCGTCCGATTAGCTCCTGTGCGTCGGCCAAGGAAGCAAAGCAAAGGGGAAAAAGAGGAACGCACCACTTAGGAACACCATGTCGGGGTTGCCATCATAACGAGCGATGTTATCCTTGACCCACTGCTCCCCGCACCGCGGCAGGGTAAGCTTACACCAGAAAAGTAAAAGGAATGGGAAAGGGAATGGACGCACACGCAGAGCGTAAGCGACGTCGTGGGCGTGCTTGGGATGCTTTACCCCACCATCCACCGCCATCGACAGCCGGTAGGAAGGCACCACTACAACGAACCCCTCTCTGTAGACAACACCAAGTACACGCTTGCTCATGAGACCTCTAATGTTTCCTTCCATAAACAACGAGGATGGGGGAGAGGGAACGTACGCGGCGATTGCTTTGCCGACGTTGTTGTAGGCATCAAAGAAGTAGTTTCGATCCCCCCGCTTCCAACCGCCACCGTGAATGAAAACTACCACCGGCAAGCTCTTCTTTTGCTTGGGTGCTTCACCTTCATCTATCGCCGATGGAGCATGGTAGTGCACGTTGAGTCTGTGCTTTAGATCAAAAAAGTCTTCGCCATCGTAGTACGGTACGTCGTAATCACTCACGATTATGTCTGAGGCTGAAGAGAAGTAGCCGCGCGTGGTGGCTATTATTGCGTTGCGTACTCTGGTGGTAAAATCCATCGCGATGTGTGACTACTTCGCCGAGCTATGTCTTTGGTGCTCTTTTCGTCATCTTGAAACTGTTTGTCTTCGGACCGGGCAATTAGCCTCGGCGTGGCGTATCCGAAGAAGTGAAGGAAATCTTCCATTCCGCCGAATCAGTTGCGCGTGGCGCTGGCCGCGTGAGGAAAATGTCTAATCCATCCATGCGTTAGGGAGAGGGTGCACCTGGACGAAAATTAAGCTTGCTTGTGCCATAGTGGCCGGAAAACGGAGGGAAAGAGAGTTCGTGAAACATCGAGGGCGGTCAGCGACCAAGTCCCGAGGATGCACCCCAAAAGCTTTTTTTCAACAACGCCACAAACATGTTCACTGCCCTCGAGTCAGTCTTCTCATCGAGCCAACTTGCCCTTCTCGGGTGGGCCCTGTTGTTGGCCGAAGTGTTTCACGCCTACGCCCACGCAAATGTGCTCCTGCGCTTGCAGCCACCAACACTCGAGCAGCTGAAGGGACGGCGCTACTATTTCGTGTTTGACATGGCTACCCCGTTGATGTCCTACTGTTTTCACGAGAGTTGGGGTCCGCTCGTGCTGGTGCATGCCCTGGCCCACATGTACTACGTCTACGCTTGGAACGAGGGCTACTACGCTGTGCGCATCCGTGACTGGAGTGTCCGCGAGTATAGAGGGCCGCGCTTCACTGTGGACTTTGCACTGACGTGTTACGACATAGCCATCCATGTCCTGACCGTCCACGCCCTCTTCCGCTTGCTGGTTGTGCGAGGCCTGTAGCGAGCTTCCTGTGTCTGTGGAATTGTCCAATAAAGAAAAACAGCGGGCCGACTTTTCCTTCTCCGCGATTTCTTTTCGTTGCTTTGGTTTTCGGACTGCACGTGGTTGCCGCAGCGAACACCCTGTCCAGCTAACACACAACCACACACAAGCCCACACAGACTACACGCACAGCATACGTTAACGACATGGACGGCAAGCCAACCTTGAGCTACAACTCCAAAGAGGCACGTGCTCGTTTGATTGCCGTGGCCCCGACTTGCCTTAACGATCTTCTGCTGCGACTTTGGTGTGGTGCCGCTGCAGATTCTTCTTGAGCCTTACGAGTATTTGCTGCAAGTGCCGGGCAAGGATGTGCGTGGCAAGCTCATCGATGCCTTCAACAAATGGCTGCAGATCTCGGAAGAAGAGCTTAATCAGATCAAGACAATCGTCTCCATGCTCCACAATGCTAGTCTTCTGTACTTCCCCCGCCATGTACCAGTGTGTTTGTGCGACCTCGCGCTTATGCTTGCCGCTGCTGGTGGTGACGATACAGGGTGGACGACATTGAAGACAACTCCGTGCTTCGGCGAGGCTTGCCAGGTACTACAACTTCCTTTCCCAGCTTGTCTCCGCGGTGGTGGTACCTCGCAGCTGATGGTGCGGCCTTGTGGTGATAGTGGCCCACAAGGTGTACGGAGTCGCGTCAGCGATCAACAGCGCCAACTACGTCTATTTTGTCGCACTACAAAAGTGCGCTTCCATGAACAACCCCAAGGCCAGTGCCATCTTCTTGGGTTGGCACCACCCTTCCCTACCTCTCCATACCGCTTCGACAACCCTTATGCTTACATGTGTTTCATCTGCCACAGAGGAAATGCTTAACCTCCACCACGGCCAAGGCTTTGACATCTTCTGGCGAGATCACCAGATCTGTCCGACAGAAGAGGAATACAAAAAGATGGTCCTCGACAGTATGGCTCGGCCCCCTCTTTCGCCGTGGTCCCTAGCTGGTCGTCTCACGCGTGCTGCGCGCCGCAGAGACGGGCGGTCTTTTCCGGCTGGCCGTGAAGCTTATCCAGGCCTTTAGCAAAGATGACCGGTACCAGTCGTCAACCCTCTGCTGTGAACCGCGTTTTGTATGAACCTCGTGGTCTCTTGAGAGATCGCTGACCTTCGGCGGCGTTATCATGCAGGGACTACGCGCCTCTGGTCAACAAGCTGGCCTACTACTTTCAAGTGCGAGATGACTTCATCAACCTTCAGTCACTAGACGTGCGTGCCGCCCGTCCCTCACCGCAACTGTTAACGCGGTCAGCTGATGGTCGGTTGTGTTTTCATTGGGGAGGCACAGTTCATGGACAACAAAGGATTTTGTGAGGATATCACGGAGGGCAAGTTCTCCTTCCCTATCATCCACTCGATCCGAGCGGTGCCGCACGACCACCGACTCCTCTCAATCCTCAAACAGCGAACCAACGGTATCGCCTCCTTTTTGTGGCAAAGTCCTGCTCGAGGCTCGCACTCACGACCAGTCATGGTGGCAGATGTGGAGTTGAAGAAGTACGCAGTCAAGTTCATGGAGCAGACGGGCTCCTTCGAGTACACGCGGAATGTGCTCAAGGTAAGTGGCGCGCCCAGACTTTGCTCCGGCGCACTGTCTTTGAGTATCTGGCTCACCACAATGCACTTGTAGGGCCTGCACGAGGACATCGTTGAGGAAATCAACAGGCTTGGTGGCAACGACTCGCTCATGAAGATCGTCGAGCTGCTGGCCCAGTACAAGGTGTAGGCTGTCGACGTTGACAATAAAAACACGTGTACCACAAGCGAAAGCACAGCCGCAGCCAACAGGGAGAGGACGCAGTTGTGGCGGTTACGCCCCGGAAAAGTCGAGTGATTTGCCGTCGGGAGCACCAGTGGTGCGGTCTGGGGATACGTCCACTCGCGCTTCGCTGCCGCCAAACGGACAACTCATAACAGCTACAAATCGACCAACTGCCTTTGCGTAGCGCAACAAGAGAGAGTCAAGAAAGAGAATAGAGAAGAATCATGTCTGACGATGCGGAAGTAGCGCGTTTGATGAAGACCATCAATGGTGGTGGTGACGCCCGTGGTCCCATCAGCCCGCGAGGGCAAGGCACTCAGACCAGCGCCATCAGCCCGCGAGGACACACGACCGATTTGGAAGAGAATCTGGATGGCTTGTCAAAGGAGGAGGCCCGTTTGTTGCGCTCCATGCATACTACCACCGGCAAGCCCGCCACGCACCCCGCACCAGCGAAGAAGTGGGCGGACCCAGTTGCCTCCAAGCCTGTTCCCCCTCGTAAGTCCCCTTCCCCGCCTCGTGTTGTGGTGACAGTAGACCAACCTGGCTCTTCTTGCAGCGGAAAACGTGCACCACGAGGCCGACCAGCTCCAGCCCGCTGCCCCGGTCACTTCGCACCAACCTCCTGCTCCGGAACCTCACCGCCATGCTCGGCCGAACCACCCCGAAGGTGCGCTCCAGGACTGCTTATCCCCGATCGTGGGCGAGTCACTGATTTTGAAGGGGGGCTACGGGAACAGAGGAGGCTCTGGTCGAGGTCGTTGCCGACCCGGAAGCGGTCAGGCAAAAGGAGGAGGAGCAGGCAGCCAAGGAGGCCGCTCGCCTGGAGCGCTTGCTTGCCAAGAAGTTCGTGGCCTGAATCTGCAGTCCTTCCTGTCCTCCATCTCCATCCTTGAGCCCTGTACAAACGCTTCCCCTGCACGACGATGTTAATAAAGGCCCGAGAGCTGTCCGACATATTTGTTGCCGCCCAAAACACCTCCGTGCGTGGTCTGCCAGCCCGACACGCAGGCAGTCCACCCAAGAGCGAGCGTGCAGTCAGCAACATGAGAGCCTCTCTGGTGTTTTGGGCCCTGGTCGGCTTGCAGTTGTACCTCTTCTGCTCCAGCAACTGGATCCTCTTGTTCATTTTCATTTCTTCTGCTGTGGTCGCTCGTATCCTCCGTATCTTTGTGCTCAACAAGTGGCAGCATGAGGTGCCCCTCGTCGCTTAAATCTTCATCTTTCCCGATTCTTAGAATAACACTAATTCATCTTCAGGTGCCAGCCGACGGAAAGTGGTGGGTGCTTATCACAGGCACTTCGTCAGGCTTCGGGCAACTTGCTGGTGCCCCTCCCTCCTCACCTATCTTCCTTGTCACCTGATCTTACTCGTCGACCTCGGGGATGGCGCAGCGTACCGTTTGGCGGCGCGTGGGCTGCACGTGCTGGCCACTGTACGCAAGGAGCAGGACGGCGAGGCGCTCCTGAAGGGCGCCCCCTCTGATGCCGCCCGCAAGTACGCTCTGAACCGGGCTCGGGGCATTGACCGCGGCTGAGCGTAGTTTCTCGCCTGCAGGAGGATCCATGTGGTGCTGATGGATGTAGCCCAAGTCGACTCAGTGAAGGCGGCAAGGGACCAGGTGACCGCCGAGCTGCAGGGTGCGTCCTCCCTTACACTGCACGCCCCTCTCTCCTCATTTGGGTCTCATTCTCGTTGTGCTCACACACACACACGAGCTTGTGGGCGTGTAAATCACACAGCTGCCCACGGCCAGCTGGTGGGGCTCATCAACAACGCGGGCTATTCCATGTCCGGCCCGCTGGAAGCGTTGCCTCTGGGCAAGTGGAAGAGGGAATATGACGGTGCGGTCCTCCAGGCTCGGTCGGACTGCGGCGGAGCTGAGCCAAGCCCTGACCGACGACGCGCCAACGCGCGCTTTTGGCATTAGTGAACGTGTTTGGCGCGGTGGCGGTCACGCAGGCCTTCCTCCCCCTCCTCAAGAGTGCAGCCAAGCAGGGCGCCTCGCCGCGTCTGGTGTTTGTCAGCAGCGTCGTGGGCAGCGCGGCCATGGCTGACACCGCAGCCTACAGCTCGAGCAAGTTTGCCGTGCAGGCCATCGCCGTGCGTGCCCACGCCTCTCCCTCAACCCCGCCCCATCTGGGCCCTCGTCGCAGGCGGCCTGATTCTTCCTTCTTGTGGACATCCTGAGGCCAGGACTCGGCGCGGGTGGAGCTGCGCAAGTATGGGATCAACACGGTGGTGATCCAGCCGGGCGCGTTCCGGACCCAGTTCTTTGGTCGCCTCATGCACGATTTCCAGAGCAAGGACAAGGAGGAGGGCGACGAACTCATCGACCCGGACATGCGGCGCGAAGCCGAACACGCATTTGAGCGTAAGGGCGATGTGTTGGGCAAGTTGTCCCTCTCCTTCCCGCCCGCCGAGCCGGTCGCCGAGGCCATGGAACTCAGGTACGAACTTTGCTCCCCATGCCCTCCCCCCTCGATAGAAATGGGGAAGGAGAGAGAGGGCTCACCTACCGCTGCGCGAAGTGTCCTGGCCAAGTGGCCCGAAACCAAGATGTTCGTGGGCTATGACACGGCCATCTACAAGTTCATCAGTGTGGCGCCAGACGAAATCGGTGATCTCCTCACGTGGGCCATAATGACGATTCCCTTCACGCCCTTTATGCGCTCCCTCATCCTGGGCAAGGACGCCACCAAGCCTAAGGCCGAGTGATCGATTCCGCTTCTGCTGCTTCACGGCGGGGCTCCTCTTCTCTTTCGGCAGCCGCTAAACCACGTGAGGTCATGGTGTAATAAACTCCCGAAGCCTCCCAGGCGTTTTGCTGGCCGTTTGCCGATTGGCTGAAGAATCCTTGAACAGCGGACGATAAAGCGGGTGTGCGGTTTCTTGTTGGCCTTTAAAAACCGGCTTTGTTCCTCAGTTGAACTCATCAATCGCTCCTCCTACACCCACACCTGATCATGCGCGCCTTCCTTTGTGCTTTCGTCCTCCTTCTGGCGGTTTGCTATGGTGCGTGCCTGCACTCTGCGGTTGATTGTGAGCGTCATCTTACTCGTGCCGACAGTCAAAGGAAACGCGGAAGACTGCCTCATCACCAAGTGCCCGACCCAGCTGGAGGCTTGTGCGCAGGACGTTGCTTGCAACGAGGCCCTTACTTGCGCTGGTACTTGTCGGTATCGCTTATATGAAGCTCGACCGCCACTAACCAGGAGATTTGGTCGCTGTGTACAGAGTCCTGCAGCCCTTCCAACATTTGGTGCCTGAGGTCCTGCTCGCTGGAGACGTACGCGCCCTGTCCCGCTAGGCTTCCGCCGGAAATGGAGAGCTCACTTTTCTATGTCGTGGTGATACGGCAGCGCTGGCAACGCCACATTCACTGCCATGGTTTCATGCGCCGCTCAGTGCATCCCCTCCGTTGAGACTCAGGTCCTGGGCTTGGTTGCCGAGTTTGAGCTCCCCATCCAGGTTGAATCGCACTGCAACTTCGCCAAGAAGGCTGCTTGTGCTGTTGGAATCTCTGGTGCCATCAGCTCCTGTGGCGGCACCGGGGTACGGCCAACCAATTCCATCGAGCGTGATATGAAGCTAATGGATATCCTTTCTCTTGCTTATCAGAACATGGCTTGCGTCCTCAAGCTGCTGCGGGCCATGCGTGGATGCGCAAAGTGGTACGCCGATCAATAGAAGTTTAGCCGTTTCCCCTTCTTGGCAGGCACTGATCGCAGTAACTTGTCACGTGTGCAGCTTCTGTTCGTCGCACTGCCACGGCCTCTGCAAGGAACTCCACCTCTGCTAACGGCCAAGAGCTCGTTCTCACCTTTGATGTATAACTTTCCATTACCGATTTCAATTTTTCTTTTCATAAACCGTTTGTGACTCCAACTGGCCCGGGTGGCGCCACCAAGAAGATCGCCCCAAAGGGGGGGGGGCTCAAAACTTGCTTGCCCAGGCCTTGGACAGCTCGGCCTGACAGCGGGCGCAGTTGCACCAGAAATGGTACAGCTTGTGCAGGATCTTACGTCGCTCGTGTAGATTCTCTGTCGAGCTGTCGTATCTGTACAACATTTTTTGACATAACATGGGCCTAGGTGAGCAGGACGTCCCTCCTCCTTGTCGCCTGTTTCAGCGGCATCGGTGGGGAGTGGCGGGTACCGGTAGAAGAGCTCGTCGTCCTTCTTGATGGGCTTGCCCGCCACAAAGGCGGTGGTGTGCCCGCCAAAGTGCGGGTAGAGGGCCATCACGTTGGGGTCGCAGCTGTGGTTGAGGTAACTGGCGATGCGGTAGATGGTTGACCCGCGCACGGTCACCTTGTCGTTCACGCACGGCTCCAACTGCACTCCCGTCTCCGCGTCTTCGTCTGCCGTCATGATCCCCCCCCCCCACGGTGAGAACCATCAACGCCGTTTGCCTCCCCCTTCCCCTTTCTCTTTGTTGCGTGCCCGTACCGATCACCACTTCGTGTTCCTCCCGTCCGTGCTCGTGCTCGTGCTCGTGCTCGTGCTGATGATGAGCGCAGCCGGGGCCGTGTTCGTGGTCGTGATGGTGGTGCCCACAGTTCGGACCGTGTTCGTGTTCATGTTCGTGTTCATGATGATGATGAGCGCAGCCGGGGCCGTGTTCGTGATGCTCATGATGATGATGATGATGGTGGTGCGCGCAATCAGGACCATGCTCGTGCTGCTCATCATGGTGGTGTTCGTGATGATGATGGTGCCCACCGTTCGGACCGTGCTTGTGTTCATGCTCATGCTCGTGCTTGTGCTCGTGGTGGTGCGCGCACCCAGGGCCGTGCTCGTGATGTTCCTTATGATGATGTTCGCAGTCCGGGCCGTGCTCATGGTCGTGCTCGTGTTCGTGTTCGTGGTGATGATGAGCGCAGCCAGGGCCGTGCTCATGGTCGTGCTCGTGGTGATCGTGGTCATGGTGGTCGTGGGGGCCAGTGAGTGGCCGGTCGAGGACGTCGCTCACGATCTTGATCCCGAGCTGATGCAACTCTACGGTCATGGCGTTGAGATTGATGACCGACAGCAGCCGCATGTAGTTCTTCTCCGTCAGCACTGCACACCACGAAGAAGCAACACACACACACACACAACGTCGTCTCAGACTCGCACACTCCGCCGTCGTCCTTATTGTTGTTGGCTGCCATTCGAGCGGGGAGGGGGGGGGCATGGGTCCAAGGCGCACCGTCCTGCTGGAGCGAGGGGAACAGGGTGCACATGAGCGCGTATCGGTCCTTCTCGTGGTCGGGCAGGACCAGGGGCGACTCCGAGATGTAGGCCATGTACGTGAGCCTGCGCGCGCGCGTGGCACATCAGCGAGCCGCGGCAAGCGAGCCTCCACCTCTCCCCCCCCCGTGAGGTGAGGTAGCGTGTGTACCGGTCAAGATCGGCGTCAAAGACGGCACCGGGCGAGCCGGCCGGCCTGTGCCGGCGCTCGAGGCTGAGCTTGTTGAGGAGCTTGACGAGGAGAAGCGTGAGCTCCTTCCCGCCGGGCGCGCTCTTGCTGCCAGAGGCACCGGCGCTGTCATTTTCGGGGAAGGCATCGAGGAATAGCGACAGCGCGTTGGAGTGGGCCAGAGGCGGGTCGCACAGCGGGGAGGCTTCGTGGTGCTCGTGCCAGGCCTTGTCCCGGCACTCGGGGCTGCAGTAGTGCCAGCCGCAGCTGCGCGGGCCCGAGCACAAAGAGCCATGGCTCAGTCCGGCCCAAAGGGGAGGCGGAGGAGGAAGTGCGCACGCACCGCTGGCGACACTCAATATGGCGGACGGGCGACTGGTCAGCTCCGAGCTTGCCCAGGATCTCGTGCATGACCTCTGGCGACAGCCGGTCCTTGACCTGCGCCTGCATTTCCGTCCCGCCCCAAAAAAGAGGAGAAAGTCAGCGACTGCTAACCAAAAATGTTGTCGACGGCACGTTGTTGGTAGAGGGCGCGGAGAGGGCGCGTTTACTGCGAGGGCGTTGTCGACGATGAACTCGGGGTCGGCCAACGGGCGCAGGCAGTGCTCGCAGTGGTCCGCTCTCTAATGCATCCGTTGCGTGAGAAGGCGAGGATCCTGCGGGCGAGGCCGAGGGGAAAGGGAGGCGAACCTGAAGGTGCGTATCGGCGAGGGAGACGATGGGTTCGTCGACAAAGACGATCTCGCCCTCTTGGAAATCCTTGTCGGCGAACACGCCACGGCCTCGCGTCTCGTCGGACTTGGGGTCCTTGGAGGACCGGATGGAGACGGGCTGGCCCTCAGTCAGCTTGGCGTAGAACTCCCTGTCCGCCTGCACCCCACCCGCCCCGCCAATGTCCACAGCAGCTTGTGAGGGCGAGGAATTGGGGGGGGGGGGAGAGGGGAAGTGCATCGGGCACGTACGTCAGGATTCGGGGCCGATCGCGTGACAAACTTCATCTGCGACATGATGGCCGCCCGCTTCCACAAAGCCTCCACTTCTTCGTCCTTTTGCTCTGCGTCACAGGACAGGCCGTGTGAGCCCACCCACACAACAAAGATCGGTAATGATGATAAATAAGAATTACTGAATTACCCTTGAGCGAGGCCTGGAAAGCGTCGCGCGCGCTCTCGTACTTCTCCATGGCCAGGTAGGCCAACCCGATCTGCACGTGACACCTGTCCAGGGAGGGGAGTGATCACAGATGTCAGTGCGAAGCCGACTGCGTAGACGCAAGCTCACGCCACGTACGTCGCGCGCTGTTCAGCGTCGTTCGAACCGCGGAGCAGCCGAAGGGCCTTCTGGCTGTCGGCGATACACTCTTCGAACCTCTGAATGGCCATGTAGGCCTCTGCAATCACAACTGTCACCTACGCCTGCAGTAACAAGCCTGGCTGGGTGTACACACCTGCACGTTCAATGAGCGGGGTAGGGTCCGAGCCCACAGCTTCGATGGCTTTGCTGTACTCGGCCACGGCCTCTTCCCACTTGCCCTCTTCCGCCTTCACGCGCGCTTCAAAGGTCTGTTCTCTCGGGAGGTTAGGGCGGAGGAGCCATGAGAAGAGAAGATCGAGGGGACAAGGGGTTGTGTACGTGGAAGCGAGAGTTCCGTTGCCGCTGCTCGACGTCGTCACTGCTCGCCGAGGCGTAGCCCAAAGAGTGCGTTGGGGCGAGTGCGGGTGGGCGCAGGGTCAGCGAAGGAAACGTAGCGGGCACCTTGCGCGTCCACGCAGTGGTACGCAGCAACGACGTCAAGGTTCCTCGCGACGCCAGGTGAAGTCGGTTGGCCGATGTTAACGGAATCGCACTACTTTTGGCGCTGCACACAACCGATTTTGGTCCTGCTGAAATTCTTCCCGTTGCAAGACGAGGCCGCAAGAAGGGCGCTGCCGCGCTTCCGCGTGCTAACATCATCTCGAGATTGAGTTGAGGATGAAGAAATGAAGCCAGAGGCCGCAGTGGTGGGTAGTTGTTTTCTCTTCTTTATTTTTTGTTATTTTTTGTATTTTCCTTTCGGCTTTATCGGTTGTTGTCCTTCTCCTGATTGGGAGCTTCCTCCTTCTGCTCCACTTCTTCCTTCTCTTCTTCTTTGTCAATTTCCATATTTTCTCCTTGGCCCTGAGTTGCGTATTCTCGATCGAGGTCGGCAGCCTTAGAGGTCTTCTTGCCTTGTGACTCCGATTCTCCCTCTGCCTCCTCGCCATCGTCGTCCTCCTCTTCCCCATCGTCGTCCTCCTCTTCCTCTTCCTCGGCTTCCGCATCCTCTGGAGCGCTGTCGCCGGCTTCATCCTTCTCATCAACCTCCGCTTCGTCTTCAGCGGCGTCCTTCTCGTCGCGCTCAGCTTCGTCTCCGCCTTGCTGCTCAGCGGCGGCGCGGTCCTTCTCCTCCTTGAGCCTTCGCTTGCGCTCGAGGGCGGCCAAGCGGCGCTCCTCCTTGAGCTTGAGGGCCTTCTCGCGGGCCCGCTGTCGGAGGAGCCGTGCCTCCTCCTTGCGCTGCTGCTTCTTGAGTTCGGCCTCAGCCTCCTTCTTGCGCTGGGCTTCGACCCACTCCTGCGGCGGGACGTACTCCTGCTTGATCTCGCCCGACTTAATCCCCTTGAGCACGTCACCCACCACGGTAATGCCCAGCTGCCAGAAGAAGGCCTTGCCCGATCCTACTCCGTGCTCCGTGGCCAGGCGCCTCTTGGTGACCGCGTCGAAAGTGGTGCGCTCGTTCAGCGGTTGAATCTGTGACGTTGTTATTTGTCGAAGGATCAGCGGCGGTCCCAGCGACCACGTGTCGTGGCCAACAAACGATGGGCCGAGGGGGCGTACGGGTGCTCGAGCTGGAGGAGCGCGCGGCTTGGTCGGCGCTCGCTGGACTTTGGGCGTAATCGACTTCGCTTCCTTGACCTTCTTCTCTCGGCTTGGCTTTGGGGGCCGCGAGACAGAGGAGAGTGACGACGAGGAGGAGGATGAGGAGGAGGACGGCGGAGGTGGTGGTGGACTGAGGGAAGCGAGCATCTTGTGAAGAGAAACGATCGAGGGGCTCGGTCCGGCGTCAACACGCGGCCGCTTGCTCGTGGGCGCAGGAGCAGCACGTGAGCCCTTGGAAGACGACGTGCGGCTATTGGGAGTCCCAGCGCTCCGTGAAGAGCTGGAAGAAGGCCGTTTGCGTGATGAAGGCGAGGACGGCTACGAAATCTTTGTGAGAAGCGTTTGTAAATGGGCGGTTTAAGGTCAAAAAGGGTCCTTACCTTCACGTCGTCTGTCGACCGGGACAGTGTGGAGGTGGTCCGTTCTTTGACATCAACCACCCGCCCGACTTGTTCAGAAAACTTTGCCTTGAGACGCTGCTGCTCTTGCTGCTTCTTGAGCTTTTCTTTCTCTTCCTTGACTGCCTGGGCCTGGGCCTGTGCTTGTGCTTGAGCCTGAGCCTGAGCTTGCGCTTGCGCTTGCAACTGTGCCTGAGCCTGTGCTTGCACTTGCTGTATATGCCTAGAGTTAGAGCCTAGGTTCTCAGATGGAAGTGCGCCCAGCGTACCAGCAAGTAGTGTTGAATGAGTTGCTGCACCACCTGCGGATGCGGCTGCTGAAGCATCTGCATTGCCGGTGTCCCGGCCGATTGCGCATAGCCAGGAGGCAATGGGAATGGGCTTCGGCCTCCAGCACCTGGAAAGGTGACCACGGCGAGGGGTGCGGTGTTATAAGGATTGCTGCCACAGGAGAGGCTGCAAGAGTGGCGGCGCAGCAGCTGTTGCGGCTGCTGCCGAGCATTTTTTGTCGGCGGGGCAAGCTGAGAAAAAGGAGGGAGGCGGAAGATCGTGACCGTGACGTGCGGCTCTGGGGAAAGAAATCTTTTACCTGCCATAGTGAAGAGAGCGGAAGGAGGTGGAAGTGGAGGAAGCTCGATGTGACTTGAGTCTGCGGAGATTTGCGGTTGGTGAGGTCATTTTCTATTTTGAATCATTCGTTCATCTTCACCATCAACAGCCGAGGGGAGATTTCATGATGTACCTGTGGGCGGGTGGGCAGAGGGCAACAGTCGCAGCGGGGGTGGGGGCTTGTTGGGCGGAGCGGACATGGCAAGACAAAAGGGCCCCTTGGAGGTGTTCTTGTTAGTGCCGGTTACTTGGCAGGCGGAATGCAACGGCAGGCGATCCGGTCTGGGCTAGTGCTACTCCTGCTCGGAGGTGGTGAAGGCAGACCTACAACAAGTTCAGGTTTTTTCTTGAGCCACCAACGTCTTTCTTAGTCTTTTGGAGCTTGTGTGGCTGTGTGCTGTGTGTCGGCCACACCCCTGAAACCCCAACTGCTGGCGAACCAATCAGCGAAAGCCCGGAGCACACACGCTCCCCTTTGGTTTTTGTCCACCGTGAGACTGTTTCACATTCCTTCGCGGACCCCACCCCTGCACAAACCTCACTCCATCTCGCATGCCCTGACAAGATGGGCTCTAACCTGGTGCGATTCTGAGCGTGTGGAGAATGTTACATGCCAAACACCCTCTGCCTATCAACCAACAATCGCAGCAAACTCTATCGGTGCTAGTGCGCACCCGGTGGTCGATTTTACACATCCATTATGTTCGCACGTGCGTGCGCTTGTGATCGCAAACTACATGCCCTCTATATAAGTAAAGGTAAAGCAGCTGGCTTCCTGCCCCGAGCGCTGAAGTCGATCAGCTAGACTAGCTGACGGGGTGCCCTCCATAAAAAGACAGTCACCAAAGCTGCAGCATACGAACACGGTTCGTTTTTTCTTGGCGCCAAAAATTTTGCGTGGCGGGAAGCGCGAGCGCAGCCAACCTTGCCAGCAGCGTACATAGATAAGCCAAGGTTGCATCTCCTTAGCAAAACGTTTTCTTGATGCACATGGCCCCTCAATTGACCAAAATTTGCTGCTAATTTGCAGAAATGGCCGAAGATGAAATGTACCTCAGCAACTTGGAAACATGGGTCTGCGAGGAGAAGAAGACGGTACGATCCTTCTCTGCACTCTTGCCTTAGTACTTTAACGTACTCACGCAGCGCCTCAGATAACGTACAAATGGCTCAGTAATGCGCTGTCAGTTCCCTCCAGCGTGGCTAAACAGTACCCTACCCCCTTCCATTACTTTATGGCCATGGCACTTGCGGCCTGTTGATCCGTTTTTTGATGAAAAAGGATGCTGTACGCCTTTATCGAGAGGAAAGGGACTGAAGTGCAGCCTATCTATTTGCTCTCGGGCCACCGAGAAGGCCACGGCCACGTCGTCACGTTGGTATCCAAGGCCCGACTCGCAGGTTGTAACCTCCTCTTTTCATTTTTGCTGTGGTCTGCCCGCTCACGGCCTGGTTGCGCCTGCAGAGAAGAAGAAGGAGTTTAGTCCCGTCTTCTCGCTGCACGTGTACAGCGTGCAGGCGGTGCTGCCAAAGGACAGCGCGCACTTGGCGGCAGTCGATAACGACCAAAGCAGGACGCTCTTTGCCGAGCCGGAGAACCCCATCGCCACCAACCGGTACAGAACCGCTCTTTCTCTTGTTCTCCGTGCGGCGTTAGGCTGAGAGAGGCGCACGGACGGGCGAAGGTGGAGTGCCATCGACTTCCCCGAGGGAAAGGAGAAGCGCAGCATGCCGGTTCCGCGCGCGACTCCGGCACAGACCCCTGCCGTGGCGGCCAAGAAGGAGAAGGTGGTCAAGGCGCCGCCAGTGGAAGAGAACAACACGAGCCAGCCCAGCTCGCCCGAGAAGGACAGCAAGACTGCAGGTGGCAAGCCCGCTCGACCGACCGCCACGACACCCTCGAAGGCCAAGAAGGGCACTGCTGGGACGCGCGCAATGACGTCCTTCTTCAAGAAGGCCCCCGAAGACGAGAAGACGCAGACGCTGATTGCCAACGCCAAGGCCGGGAAACCGGCCAAGGGCGCGAGCCCCACGAAGGCCAAGGGCGTGGATAGCTTCTTTGCCAAGAAGGAGAAGACGAGCGACGACGAGCACCAAACTAGCAGCGAGGCGCAAGAGAAGGCGGCTGCAGAGGAACAAGGAAACGCTGAAGAGGAAAAAGAAAACGAGAAGCCCTCCCGGGGTAGTCTGATGAGGAAGGTCAAGAAGGAGAAGCAGGACGAGGACGCTGCCGCCAATGACGAGCTCGATGAACTGTTGGGAGCCGAGCCCGCGCCTAAGTCTAGCGGCAGCCGAGCGGCTTCATCCAAGACAGCAGCGCCAACAAAGCGCAAGCGGGCGACTGCTGCTGCAGAGGGCGCCGACGAAGGCGATGATGATGACGACGACGACTTTGAGAGCGGGACGACCGCGAGGCAGCGTCTGCGCAAGGGCAAGAGGAAGCGGAGCGTCGGCGGGGAGGAGAAGGCAAAGGCAGCGACAGCGGCCGAAGAAAAAGCGGATGAAAAGGAGGAAAAGGAGCAAGAGAAGAGCACAACTACGTTGCGTGATGCCCAGAACTCAGAGGAGGACGAGGACGAGGCCCAACCCCGTAAGCACAAGAAGAGGCGGAAGGTGGCCCCGAAGCAGCAACTGCCTAGTGAAGACGAAGAGGAGGAGCCCTCTGGCCAGGCGGTCAAGAACAAGAACAAGAAAAAGAAGGCTGCTGAGGCCTCACCGGTCAAAAAGGCAGCCCTGGCGTCTGTGATCAAGACAGAGAAGCAGCCCACCATGACGGACGAGTTTACCCATGGCCAGCGAAGAAAGAAGCGCGTCCGGAAGGAGCGCACCTACACGGATGCCAAGGGCTTTGAAGGCACGCGCCACCTTACCCCTCCTTCTTCATCTTTTTGCGTTGTTGGTCTCTGGTCGTCCCGGGACACGGACACCTTGCTGACCTTTAAACTTACTTGGCTTATGCAGTCGTGGAGGAGGTGTGGGAAGAGGTGTCGGACGAAGACGAGCCCGTGCCGGCGGCGCCTGTCCTGACCTCGATCAAAGAGGAGACGAGCAAGTCGAGCGAGGCCGCCAGGAAGGCCTCTACGCAAGGCAATATCATGTCCTTCTTCAACAAGAAGAAGTGATGGCTTGGCCGGCAGCTTTGGAAGCTGTACCACCCACGGAGCCTCTCCAAGCCCATAAACATTGGCGGTATTTTAACTCTTTGGTCCTCAATCTTCTTGGAGCCTATCAACCGAGGAAGGGAGGCTCAGGAGTAGATGATGCGCGGGCCCTCCTGTTGCTCGCGAAATGCCGGGTCGGCGATCTTGTCGAGGACTTGGCGGGCGACGTTCTTGAAGGCCTCGGCCTGCGGGCTCGAGGGCTGCGACACCACCACGGGTCGTCCGCTGTCGGAGGTCTCGCGGATGGTCATGTGCAGCGGCACTTCGCCCAAAAAGTCCATCCCCATCTCCTTGGCGGTTTTTCTTGCCCCCTGAGCGCGCGTGATAAGCACGACGCAGGTTGGGGGAGGGACGGACGCGTCGGGAGGAGGCCTTCCTTACCTGATACCCAAAGATGTGCGATACCTCGCCACACTTGGGGCAGGCAAAGTAGCTCATGTTCTCGACCAGCCCGAGGATGGGCACCTCGACCTTGCGGAACATGTTGGCGCCCCGCCGAGCGTCTTCGAGAGCGATGTCCTGAGGCGTGGACACGATGACGGCGCCCGTGAGCTGAACCCGCTGAGTCAGAGTCAGTTGCGTGTCGCCTGTTCCCGGCGGCATGTCGACCACCATGACGTCCACGTCTCCGTTGTCGTTCCACGCCACGGCCCGAAGCAGCTGTGAGATAATGGTGAGAAAGTCGTCCTCCAGTCACCCACTCTAGCATGATCTGAGGGCGACAAGACCTGCTCCACTGCGCCCATCACCATCGGGCCGCGCCAGATCATGGGCGAGTCCTGTTGGCCAAACGTCACGTGTGAGCCCAGTCCAGCTCCGCCGGGGACGAAGCAGATACCTTCTCGGCGAGGAACCCCATCGACATACACTTGATGCCATAGTTGACCAAGGGCAACAGCTGTTGCGTGTCGGTTACCTGCATAGCGCCAGCCATCCAAGCACTCAGTGTGAAAAAGGAAGAAGCGGTGCTGCGCAAGAGCGCACCTGCGGCTTCTGGTCCGAGAGGTTGAGCATGCGTGGGATGGAAGGTCCAAACACGTCGGCATCCAACAGAGCTGCTCAAGAAGGTGCATTAGGATCATGAAGTTGGCCAGCCAAGAAGAAGAGGACCGCACCAACACGCTTGCCCAAAGCAGAGATGGCCAGAGCAAGGTTAACTGAGACCGTGGACTTGCCCACGCCGCCCTTGCCTGACGCAACGGCAACAATGTCCTTCACTCCAGCCAACTTTATCCTGAGGAAGGAGCGAAATCAGCTGCATAACCCCACCTATCAGCTGCGCCGCCCCACGTACTTGTTTGGCAGTGGACGTCCTTGGTGCGGACCACCATGCCGCACTGGCATCGACGTCTGAAAGGCAGCAAAGCCACGTCCATGCAGTAATGTTGTTGTCCGCACACGAGCA
This sequence comes from Acanthamoeba lenticulata, assembly GCA_002179805.1. Lineage (NCBI taxonomy): Eukaryota > Discosea > Longamoebia > Acanthamoebidae > Acanthamoeba > Acanthamoeba lenticulata. The sequence goes on from NAVB01000584.1 coordinate 28,782, forward strand.
GCACCCAACGAGCGAGGCGTGCGCTGGGCCACTCGCCTCATCCTTGGCTTCTTGTAGTTGTTGTTTTCTTTTGCATTTCTTTTATTTATTTTGGCCATCACGACGGCAGCTTCTGCAGGTAGAGCCCAATCACGAGGCTGGAGGCATCGGTGGAACCAAAGTTTGGCTTCTCGGCCACAAGACCACCGTACATGTGTCCGATCAGCGTAGGTTGCCCGTTCTGCATGCATAAAGTGGTTGGTTGGCCAGTGAGTCTTAACGAACTTGCACCACATTCACAGAGCACACACCTGAAAGGCGGCACCGAGGCGGCTCAAGTCGATGACGGATCCGGCCAGGAGCGGGATATCAGGGGAAGGCATGAACGCCGCGTTTGCTCCCAGCAGCTTTGGTAAGGCAGCAGCGCTATGAACTCGCTCTGCATTCGAGAAGACGCGTCGTTTGACTGCAGCCTCAAGGAAGGAAGGAAGGAAGAAAGGAAAAGGAGGAAGGAAGGAAGGGCAGTACCTGTCATGGTGCCATCTGCAAAGCGTGTTAGAGTTGAAACAACATTCACGAATGGTGTGAAGATGTCTTGCACGATCTCGTTGCACGGATTGACGTAAGAAAGGCCCATGCCGCCCAGGAATGTGGCCATGTAGTTGCCTGTGGTTGTCGAGCGCACACCTCAGTCCGACTTGTACATGAGTGTGAGAACGTACGTCACGGCGCACCGGAGTCGTTGTCGTAGGTCAGAATGGTGGCGCATTCGTACTGCGAAAACTTTTGCTGGTAGCCATAGTTGGTCGTTGCCTGACCATAGAGGCGCCTGAGCGTACGAAGCAGAGCGTGGTGGGTGAGAGCACGGTGGAGGAGGCACCTGTAGCTCTGACTCGCCCAGGAGGGTGATCTCAATTGGGTGTAGAAAGGGCAGCGAGTTTTGGGGCGTGAACACGCCGCCATAGACGGTGACGCCAAACTGACGCCCGCCAGGATACACGGAAGGTAGCACGTGCAGGTCTCTTCGGTGCCACTGCTGGACCTGCTTTGGCGCCAAAGCGACCGGTTCATTCCGCTGAACCCCAACCGGAGGCACATCCCCGCCCCATGGCAAGAACGAGAACAAAGGCGTACCTACCTGATCGCCAGTGGCGTTCACTTGCTGAAAGCGTGTCACTTGCAGACCGCCAACGGGATCGTCGATGAGCTGGAACATCTGGTACGGACAGAAACAAAGTAAGAAGCGTAGTTTGATGGAACAGGGATCGACGCAAGGGAAGGGACGCACTTTGAGTGCTTGAGAGTACTCAGTGATGGAGTTGGGGGCCGGGTAAGCCCCTTCAAAGTAGGCCCCAAGAACGAGGATGTACCTTCAAGGGAGGGCGGGGGAGGCAGACCATGCCATAAGCTTTGTATGGCGGCCGCGATCGGGCGTTGCGCAGTGACGTAAAGGGATGTACCAGTCGCTGATCTTCTGTAGCCCTCCACCAGAAAGCTGCAGGCGGGGTTCCCTCACGAACCGTATGGCTGTGGGCAGCAGGCTAGCGTTCTGCCTGACCACAGCCCGCACGGCCAGAGGGATATCTATGGAGATGAGGAGGTCATGTGTGATGAACTCTTTGCGAACGCGTGAGTAGCCGTATCCGCCCACCACGATTAAACGGCGGCCGTCTTGCAGATGCTGCGAGTTAGTGGCCTGCAGCGCGTCCGCCAGTTCCACAGGGAGTAGGTCTGACACGCTCAGCTTCCAGCTCTTGAACCCCTGCCGGGGATCTACGCAGAGCAAATAGTTAAGGGCGTGTACAGTGTCAGACCCTCTCTTGAAGACCAACTTAGTGAGGAATGAAGCTCAAACCAATTACGTGGAAGTGATGGTTCTGCTGGGCCGTCGGGAAAGAGTTGTTGGGGTCGAAGCCATGCAAGCCGCCTGTGCGGCCAGCCACCAGAAGCCAACGCCCAGAGGCGGGATCCGCCGCCCGCGCAAATGACTGCAACTTCGGCAGTTGGTCTTGCACGTCCACCACCTTCAGTTGAACGTCGAACGGCACGGCTCCACGGAGGGGAGGCAGCCCTCGACCGGGGCTGGCACACCCCCCATGCTCCGGGGTACCGCCTGGAGGCTGTCTCGAGTGGTCGCCCAGTTCGGTGGGCAGCACGACGAACACGCACAGCACAACCAGCAGAAGCCCGCTTGCAAACGCCAGCGTCATTGCTCGCCAGCCACTCATTGGGGATCTTTCGCCCTCCTCATCTCCAAGATACCCATCTTGTGCAAGCATCAGCGGAGAACAGCTTTTCTGGCTTCGGTCGTCGCAGAGTGTGCTCAGCCCAGACTCGAACCCGTCGCTGAGTTGCTTGTCGAGCGGTGATCCTCGGCGAGATGGAAGGGAAAATTCGCACGAACTGAACGGAAAGGCCCACCTCAGGCTCAAGGGCCTGCGGAAAGAGCCTGTGGTAGCCACCGTGTGGAGTCGCTTTTCGCTCTTGCTTCTGGCGAGTTTCTGGGTTCCCTTGGGAAGGAAGGCGCCACTTGGTCACTTTGAGGCCGTCGTGGGTCTCCTTTAATTTTTTAAACACTCCAAAACCAACAATACCAGAAGCAGAAGCTGGTGCGTTTATTGTTGTAAGTACCGAAGGCAGCCAGAAGCGCGAGAGCAATCAAGACCAGCACCGTTAGCATCAGCACAACACACAGCCTGTGTCAATGAAGCGAGGCTTTGGACGATCGCGTGCAGGCTCCTTTCTATGGCGCTTGAGGGGAGCCGAATCGAGCGACGGAGACAGCAACAGCGCAGACGACGCACCATCCCAGCCACACAGCGCTCGCGCTGCCGTGTGGCAGTCCCAGCCAGAGTTCCGAACGAGCAACCTCCCCAGGCCCAGGGAGAAGCCTGAGCTCAAGCGGCGCGGGTCCCTTGGGGCCTGGCTGCTTCGCCTGCGCGTCAGCCGTGGCAAGTCGGATGAAGAAGAACGCAAGTACACGGGAACAACGAGCGACGAGGATGACCACAGCTATGCTGAGGACGATAATCACGATAGCGGGCGAGTCAACAGCAGAACCTACCGCAAGAGGAAGAGGACAGGACGGCGAAGGGCAAAGAGGGTGAGCGCCGACGACTACGAGAGTGCAGACGAAATGGCTCATAGTACGTCGCGCGCACGAGGTCCACGAGGCGGGCGAGGTGAAGACAAAGAAGACGAAGAGGAGACCACAAGCCTCTCCTCTGAAGAGGACTCGACAGAAGAGTGCGTGGCCGTGGACAGCGACGAGGACTCAGACGAATCGAGCGGGTCCAGCGAGACGGACTCCACCGAGGACGAAGAGGCCGTGGATAATCTGCGACGTCGAGAGCGGGTCCAAGAGAGGCGCCAACGCGAGAAGCGAAAGGCCGAGGAGAAGAAGCGACTGAGGAGGGTGGAAAAGCGGAAGCTGCAGAAGTTGGCGAATCAAAGGAAGCGCGAGGGGCTTGGCGAGCTGCAGAGGCAGCTCCAGAAGCGGCGTGAGGAGAAGGAGATTCGACGACAGGAAGAGAAACACTGGAAGGAGCTCCGGCGGATCGAAAAGTTCCTCGACAAGGCACGCCAGAAGGAGGAGAAGAAGGCCCGCAAGACGCAGCTGCAGGAACAACGCCAGCGCGAGGCACGAGCCAGGCAAGAACAGCTCCGGTACATCCTCCTAGCCCGACTGGGACGACCATCTTCGGACGAAGCAGCTGCGCGTGGCGCCGATGCCGGTGCCGCCACCGTGCACCAAGAGCAGCTCCGCGCCGTCGGGCACGAGGCCGCGGCACCCAGCGGGACCGAGCAGACAGCGGACGAGGCCGCCGGCCAGCCTGTCGGGCACGAGCGAGCAGTTGAGGCCACCGCCGAGCGCAAGACCCAGGTCGAGGCCGCGCCCAGCATCGTCGGTCTGCCGTCTGCCGTCAATGGCTCCCGCCCGGCGAAGGAGGTGGTGACTATCGCTGTGACGGAGCCGTGTCGCCCGCCGAGCAGAGGCGACGAAACCGAGGAGGCAGAAGACGAAGAATCGGAAGACACAAGCGTCAAGCGAGCCACAACCAACCGAGGCCGGGTGACGGACATACCTGCGTTGCGGCTCGGGGCCTGCCCACCCAAGAGAAGTCCCAAGACGCAGGCTTCTTCTGCTCAGCTCATTCGGGGGCTAATTGGCTTCGATCAGCTGGCCGATGCCCTATTCGAGCTCAACCGCGAGGTGGAAGAGTTGCGAAACCTCACCAGCTAGGTCTGTGTGTTTGGCGGGAGTGGGCTTCTCGAAAATCAATATAAAAAAAAAGTCGTCGCAAGAAAGAAACGCACCACAAGATGGCTGACGTGGCGCGATTGAACTGTGAACTGGACGAGGCCTTGGTGGCCTATTTTGATCTCTTCACGGAGTATCAGATCTTGCATGCCGACCTGACGAGCCGATTAAAAAATGTACTGAAGACTTTTGCATCTGGCCTCACCTCCTCCTGCCTTATTGACGCAATCTTCTGCTCTGCTAGGGTTGGTGGGAACTCGGCCGAGCACGTTATGCCATGGGCGCTGGTGTTAACACGCTCTCACAGAGGCAGTATCCCGCCAACATGACCGCCACGGTGCACTACCACCCGGAGGAGGGGCAAAGTACAGGGACTGCCACGGCTGCGGGTACGTAATCGCTATCGTGCATGAGCTGAACCTTTGGAATTAATAAGGGTCTTGAACGTGCCATAAGAGGAGGGAGGTGTACAGCTGCACAAACGCGCGAGCGCAGGTGAAAGGGAGGAGAGCAAGAGGAGCACTCAAGAGAAAGCCGATAACGAGGATGACGCAAGCAACCAACCCAGCTCAGAGGCTTCAAGCAACCAAGACCGGGAGCGGTGGAAGGACCCCGTCAATTGGTTTGGTGTGCTGCACCCGCCATCACTCCGGGTGGCGCAAGCCGAATTCAAGGCCGGTACGCCACGTTCCCTCTCTCCTGCACCTTGCGCGCCAACTCCTGTTGTTTGACCGAGTTTGCACTTGTGCCACAGCGGTGCAAGCGGCGTGCGCCCTGACGACAATCAAGCGTAAGCTACAAGCCCAACAGGAGCACTATGACAAGCTCCTTGAGGAGAAGCAGCAGATATTGGATGTACATGCGAAGGAGGCATCACAATAGCACTGCCTTGGATCCAAAAAAAGTGTGTTTACATGCATGCAGGGCAGCGAGCTAAGAGCGAGAAACAGATGCTGCAATCTAAGGGGATGAGGAGGAGGAGGAGGAGGAAGGTGATGAGCCGGGCGGTCCCTCGACAGCAGTCCCTGTTGGCTGCTCCCTGGCGGCTGTATCGAGGCGTTCTCGGTCGTCGTGGCCGTGCGCCTCAGCGGTGTTGTGCCATTTCGTTGTGTCATGGAGCGGAACACCCGACGGAGGCGGCACCAAGTAGAAGTCGTAGCCGCTCGACATTGAACGAGAGTGCTGAGGAGGAGTGAAGTAGACCGGGGCAAGTGGTGATGAGGGCGATGGAACCGACGAGAAGTCGTTGCTGGCATGGCGCTTCTTCGGCGAGAAGGACGACATGGCCCCGAAGACCTCAAGGGGCAGCGAGGACGTCGATCCCGTGAAAAAGGACGAGTCGGGCGACTCCGAGCCGAACCACTCCTTGGCGGCGCTGTGCTCCAGGGAGGACTTGCGCTTGCGCTCGCCTGAGTCTGAAGGAACGTAATCCGTGCTGTCCAATGGCTGCCGCAGCATGTCGGGGCAGTGGTCTCGGTCGATGAAGTATGTAGCGTGATCTGGATCGCTGTGACGCTTGCTGGCGTCGTTTCGCGGTCGCTTGACCGCGGGCACGCAGACATCTCGTGTAGTGTCTGCAGTGGTGTGATTGCCCTCCACATGGTAGCGATCAGCGGTGACGGACGGCTGGCAACCAACGAGATTCTCAGTTGAGGAGCTGAAGCCGGGTGAGAAGAGCGACGAGGCGAAGGGCGAGGAGGCAGCGCATGGGCTATCTGGTGTTGGCCAGAACCATGTCGGGAAAAACGGAGCAGCACCACCAGGCGCGTCCACCGCGTAGCGGGACGAGCCCCAAACCGAAGGGGGCGCCACCGCCGTGGACAAAGAGCTAGTCGGCCACCGGTCGCACGAATTACCTGGTGAGCTCGTTGTGGCGGTACACAGTGTGGCCGTCATCGCGGAGGAGTACTGCTGATGTGGCAGAAACTCGACTGGGTCTCCCGCCGGCGGAGCTGTTGGTTGCCCGTAATCCAAACATGGATCGGGATGCGCAGGAAGGTAGTAAAGAGGATGCGGCTGCTGTGGCGCGCTGGTGTACTGGGTAGAAGTTGGTGCGGAGTAGGGATAGGAGACGAAGGGAACAGCCGGAGGTGATGCGCCGTTAGGCGCCAGCGTGGAAGGTTGCGGTCGGTAGATGGCTGCTGGTGCGGGGTCCGCTGCCTGGGCTGACGCAGCGCCAGTTCCATTCGTGGGGGTAGCCGTGCTGGCGAGCCGCGAAAGAAGGGACTCGACAACGCGCGAGTTTGTGTCACCCCGAAGAAGTACATGGCCCAGGGAAGGTGCAGGATCTAAGGAGGTGGACGTGAGCTCGTCCAGCGCCGAAAAGGTAGTGGACAGTTGCTTTCTCATCGTCTTCGCTTCGTGCAGGAAGTGGCTCGCCGGCCGAGCTGAGGAGCTACCACAAACCTAATGGGGAGATGAAAGGTAGCAGCAAGGGAGGGTGAGATGAAGGGAAAATGAGAGGTTACGAATGGCCAAATTTTCTTGTTTCATGTTCTGGACTGGGCGCGGTTCATGATGAACGGTGTTAGCCACACATACCGCGAGAATAAACTCCTGCACTCTTGTCTCTTCGGCAAGCGGTACTGCGCACACCACAGCGGCACAAGGGAGGAGGGAGGTGCAGCGCACCGGGCGAAGAGACGACAGAAGGAGAAGAGCAATGTTGTAGTCTCTGGCTCAATGGTCACGACAAGAAATGGAATTTCACCATATCGGAGCCTCGGTTGTCGCCCGCACGTGAGGTGAGCCAGCAACACAACAGTAGCCCGAGATGACTCTCCTAGACCCACGTATGGGCCACCAAGAACTTCCTAGGACCTAATTTAGAGATCTAGCCTTATTGCGTACACAGAAGCCACGCGGCAAAGCTTTTGTGCGCGAACCAAACGAACGCCTGGCAGCCAAACTCACCGTCGGTCTGTTTCTTTTTTCATGGACCGGTCTACGGGCGAGAGGAAGCGAGAGGCGCCCAGCCGCCTTTGATGGTAATACCGCCGTCCACCGGCACATTTTGGCCCGTTATCCACCGCGCTCCATCGCCAGCCAGGAAAAGTACGAGCGAGGCCACGTCGTCAGGCTCGCCAACACGCCCAAGAGGCCTGCACCCGCCACCACGATGAGAATTGAGTAAGGTGAAAATGGCGACTTGACCGTACGTGTTGGCCTCGACATAAGAGTAGTCCGGCGTCGCGCGTTTGGACAATTCGGTCGCAATCGTGCCTGGACTGACAGCGTTCACTCTGCGATGGCCCCAAACAAAGCCGGCAGTTACCAGAGGTACCCTGCAAGAAGGTGCACTCAACAAACAAGCACGAACCGTATGCCATGAGATCCGTAGTCACACGCCATCTGCCGTGTCAGTGCTAACATGGCTCCTTTAGCTGCCGCATAAGCTGTGGTTCCTTGAGTGGGTGAGAATTCAAGTTGCACGAAAGGATCAGGCGAAGCTCTGACCAGGTACATGGGGCTGGCTGCTGATGCCCTGAATACTCGCGTTGTTGATGATAGAGCACTGTGACTCCCCATCCTTGGTCTGCTCCATCATGTGGGGGATGCAGAATTTGCACATCCAGTAAACACTCTTGAGGTTGATGGACAAGACCTGTTTAGCTCACTCACATTTAGTGTGGATCCAAACAAGCCAAAACAAAAAGAAAGAAGAGTGGAGGTGCCTGGTCCCAGTTGTCTTCATCTAACAAGTGGATGGGGACTTGTGCTGAAGCTGGCTGAACGCCAACATTGTTGAAGAGCACGTCAATCCTCCCCCATTTGCTAATGGCAACTGCCACCAGACGCTCACAATCTGCTCCTGTTGTGCACGCCGAGTCATCATCGTGTAAGACGGTCAGAAGGTAAGCGAGAACCCACACCTCGGCCAGCGTCAAACTGAACAAAGTGGATGCTCCCTTGGCAGCTTGTGGCCTCTCGCTGCTGTGCTTTCCATGCCTCCAAAAGGCTCTGGCCTGCTTCTTCGTTCACATCCTAGAGTAAGCATGTTTGAGTTTGGTGGTACTTCCACTGCCAGAGGAGGGCGTCACCCCACAAATGACTTGATAGCCGTGTTGGGCAAAGCGGAGGCTACACGCTCGACCTATGCCTTGAGCTCCACCTGTCACTACAGCGACCTACACAGCGTCCAGGTTAGTTGGTTGTGGAGCAGACACACGAGGGCTACCTTTACCACTAGAACAGCCATGTTTTTGCCTTGGCTTGCGGAGAAAGAGAAAAATGGGGAAAAAAAGAGAGCGCTTTGCATTTGGCTGACAATGGCGATGGAATGAGCTGGTGCAAGAACGACTTGATTATGTACAGAGCACCCCGCCTATCAGACCTACGAGTGGTCTGGGCAGGGGCAAGAAACGGGCGCATTGCCTGAGATCTCGGCTTGCTGCAAGCGCAGCATCTTCTCCCGCCTTTCTCGTTTGATTTTCTCAAGCCACCGCTTGTTGTCCGCCTCTGGAAGCAGACGATAAAGAGATAAATAGGTAATTAATAAATAAAAACAAGACCGGCTGTGCGTAAATTTCAGCATTGCAAATGTAAATCTTGAGGAGCTGCACCTTGCTGGACTTGCTTCCACTGGTGCTTGTTGTGGGACTTGATTCCCATGAAGGTGAAAAAGACAGCGCCCACAACAGCAGAAAGCGGAATCACTACTTGTGCAATCTGGGAAGACTAGTAAGTCAAGGTAAAGAGAATGAGGATTGCGAGGCCTCGGGCACGGGGAACACCTGAAACCAGTTGGAACCACGAGGACCACGCTGCAACAGCCACTTCTTGGCAGCTTGCACTCTCGTGGTCATGTTGTTATCTTCTTGTTCCTTACAGACAAAGCCCTGGGGTACGCAGACAGCGAGCACCGTTACGTAACAAGGTTGCTCATCCACACGCAAGAAGAGTCGCCAGAAAAAACTCGAAAAAAGTGCCCCCAACTGATCAGCCCAACATTTTTCTCTTCGGCAGCTCACAGGTCGCCATCAGTCCTCGCCTTCTTCTTTCCGGAAGCGGCCTCGCCTGTCTTCGCCGCAGCATCTGCCGGTTGATCCTCACCCACCGCCACTTGCTCGATAGACTCAGATTCCTCGCGTCGTTTGCGCTTGCCCACTGTGGCGCTCTCATCGTTGTCGGACGAAGTCGAGGTTGTGGTGGTCGAAGTAGACGTCACAGCAGGCAGAGGCACCTTCTTTGATCGCCCAAACACGCCCAAATGGTGTACCACGGGCACTTCGCTCGAGGAAGACGATGACGATGATGATGAAGTGGAAGAAGGCGCAGGTGCGGCGCCAGTTGGAACGACGCTCTGCGCCGACTCCTCAGGTTCCGGTGGGCGGAACAGTGCACGGGCATCCTTCACTGCAGCTTCCTCAGCTTCGATATCCTTGTACCCATCAATCTGTTGTGCCGAGTGCCAAAAAAAACAGTTCAGGTACCTGTGTGTCAGCAGTGGCGGGGGAACGGCAATGGTGTGCGTACCTTTTCGCGCAGGTCCTCGAGGATTGCGCGCAGCTCAGCGAGCTCTTCAGTGCTGGCGGATGAAGCTTCGCCGGAGGTGGTCGAGAGCTGTTCTTCGAGCAGAGCGATCTTCTTGGTAATGCATTCGGCTGCCTTCTTATGAGCGATGAGGGCTTCCGCATTTCGCTTCTCCAAGGCATAGTCGAAAGCCAGACACGAGTAGGTCTCAGCGATTAACCGAGAGTGAGGCTCCAGACGTGTCAAGCGAATGGTGAGAGCCTTTTCGTGCTCCTCGATAGCAGCTGCCATGTTATCGCTCTCCTCGTGAATCTCGGCCAACCGCATGTGGACGTCGGCCAGCTGCAAAGCTCGCTCCTCGTCTTTCTCCAGGATGACACGCGCTAGAGAAAACGACCAGGATTAACTGTGTCAGAAACAAAAACGAGCTCTGATAGCTGAATGGTCAGAAGGCAACGACGTACCTGTGTCGAGCACTTCCCACGCAATCTGCAAAGACTCTTCTGCACTTGCCGCGGCTTCCTCCTCACCGTCGCCTTCGTCATCGTCCTCGGCCGCCTCGCCGCTCTTCTCGCGCATCTTACGCTGCATGATAGCTGACAGAAGGTCGACACTCTCCTTCTTGGCAACGCCGATCATAGCCACGCCATACTTGTAGTAGAGGTCCACCAGACTGGGGGCCAGTTGCCCCTCCGCCTCAGCCCTAAAGCAAGCCAAGTAAGACAACCGGAATTCTTCAACAATTGCCACAAAGGGGGTGGGACCCACCTTCTCGCGAGAATGGAACTGAAAATGTCGCTTGCCTCATCGAAATTCTCGCTCTTAAGCAGCGATTCAGCTTTACTCATTTCAACTTCATCCTGTCCAGGATTCGTGGCAAGCTCAGAAGGAGCATACTCGCTTTGCATGACGATTGTGTTGTGTTGTGGCCTGCTGGGCGGGTCTAGCTGCTTGGCGCCAAATTTTCCCGCCGGAAAACTGCGCCAGCTTTTTTGTCTTTTAAGCGAAACCCGCGCTTGGTGTGCGGCGTAAGTGACTACTAACAAGAAATGGAGGCCGCAAATTGGCGTTCGCGTCGATCTCCTGTTGTGGGTACTCGCGGGATCGTATCGTCTAGCCAGCCTCTGGCCTCACAAAGTGCGTCCTCCCGGTTATGCTTTCCGTCTCCAATAACACTCGCTGACCGCACCGCTGGACGCAGTTGGGATACAGATTCTAGAGAAGGGAGGTAACGCGGCTGACGCTGCTGTGGCTGTTGCTGCCGCTCTCAACGTACATATACCCCGGCCAAAAGCTTCTTCGCTCTTTGTCGCGTGTACTGAGCTGCTCCCTAGGTGACCGAGCCAACCAGCACGGGCATTGGAGGCGACTGCTTTTGCTTGTTCTTCGACGCGAAGACGGGAGAGGTGCGTGGTCTCAACGGTAGTGGCCGATGCCCAGCGGCGCTCTCAGTCGCCAAGCTCAAGGAATTGGGCGTCGTCGCGGAGGGCGCCAAACACTTGCCCCGCTTCTCGCCTCACACCGTCACGGTGCCCGGAGCGGCCGCGGGTACGCTTGGGTCTTCTCCTCCTTCTCTAAAGTCGGCAGCCGTACAGCTTCTTGCTCCGTCCCCTGCTGCGACCACGCTGCATGCCCATGCTGAGCGCCAGCATGAAAACTCTACGCAGGGTGGGTGGACACTGTGGAGACCTTTGGCAGCGGGCGCTTGACCCTGGCCGACATCCTGCAGCCGGCGATCGACCTTGCCGAACGGGGCTTCCCCGTGTCGCTCGTCACCGCGCACCACTGGGCGCAGGGCGTGGGTCAGCTCAAGAACGGGTGGGTGGTCCTGAACCCGCGCTCCGCCCCTGCTCGTTGCCGCACCACTGTGTGACTCATCGCTGGTTCCTGTCTGCCTTGGGCCATCAAACATGATCAGACCACATGCCGACGAGATGCTCCTGGAGGGGCGCGCCCCGCGCGTGGGTGAGGTCATGCGCATGCCCAACCTGGCCAACACCTTCAGGGAGCTGGCCAAGCACGGCAAGAAGGGCTTCTACGAGGGCCGCGTCGCGGAGGAGATCGTCAAGCTGGTCCAGAGCCTGGGCGGCCTGCTCACGCTGGAGGACCTCAAGAACCACCACTCCACGATGGACACGCCCGTGTGCGTCACCTACAAGGGCGTCACCGTGTACGAGATCCCGCCCAACGGCCAGGGCATCACCGCCCTCATGGCCCTCAACATGCTCAAGCAGCTCGAGCACCTGCCCCACGCGCTCGAGCACAACTCGACCGAGTACCTGCACACCCTGATCGAGTGTCTCCGCATCGCCTTTGCCGATACCCGGTATGCACTCGGCCATAAGGCTACGTACGTCGCCCACTTTGCTGACGGCCTGGCGTGGCGGCTGCCCGCAGATACTACGTGGCCGACCCGGCGCGAGTCCACGTCCCCATCGCCGAGCTGCTCTCGGAGGAGTACGCCAAGACGCGGCTGAACCAGTTTTTCAAGAGGGACAGGGCCACCGTGGACGTGGAGAGGGGCTCCCCTGCCGCCTCCTCCTGCACCGTTTATTTCTCGGTCGTCGACGAGCAGGGCAACGCGTGCAGCTTCATCAACTCCAACTACATGGGGTTCGGCACGGGCCTCATCCCCCAGGGTGCCGCTCTCCCGCCGCCCGCCCGCCCGCTCGTCATGTTGAGACGTCTCACACGTTTTCCTCCCCCCGCCCCATTCGATGTCCTGTTGTGGTGCATGCAGGCTGTGGCTTCACGCTCCAGAATCGTGGGGCCAACTTCACGCTGGAGGAGGGGTCGCCGAACCAGCTCGAGGGGAACAAGAGGCCCTACCACACCATCATCCCTGGCATGGCCACGCACCACGTGAACGGGAAGGTCGAGCTCTATTGCTCGTTCGGCGTGATGGGCGGCTTCATGCAGCCCCAGGTACACCGCAATCCCAACGCTGGCTGCCCTTGAATGAAATCCACCCAGGCGCTTGCGGCCTTCTAACACGGGCGTCGCCGCCACACGGTACAGGGCCACGTGCAAGTGCTGCTGAACATGATCGACTACAAGATGGACCCGCAGCAGGCGGTGGACGCTCCTCGCTTCTGCATCGAGGACGGTACCGCTGGCGGGCGGGTGGCGCTTGAGGAGGGCATCCCCGAGGAGGTGGCGAGCGCGCTCGCGGCGATGGGCCACCAGGTGGTAATCGTGCGCGACCACGAGCGGGCCACGTTCGGCCGCGGGCAGATCATCCTCCGCCACCCCACCACGGGCGTGTACTGGGCCGGCTCCGACCCCCGCGCCGACGGCATGGCCATCGCACGTCCCTGAGCTGCCGCGGCCATCCCAAAGAAAGTCTGCCCACGGAGGCTGCGTTCTTCTTCTTCTTCTTCTTTTTCTACACAAAATGTGGAAGGGACTGTACAACAGGAAGAGGAGGAGGGGGAGAGAAGTTGACAGACGGAGAGAGAAACGGATGGAGGGAGTCCTCAGTCGTCGCTTCCCTCCTCGGGAAAAGTTTCGCCCCCACTGTCGGACCCGCCTCGCTTTTGGCGCTTCTCCTTTGCCCGCCTGTTCTGAAACCTGCACCGAACACGTCCGTGGTTGGTCGACTGCTGGCGCTCTTCAAGGACTTGTGGAGGAGGTGTTGGACGTACCAGATCTGCACCCTCTTGATGGAGATGTCGAGCTGGCTTGAAAGCCTCTGCTTCGTTCTTCGGCTGGGGAGGGGGTCATCCTGGTAGGCGGCCTCGAGCACATCCAGCTGCTCCTGACTGATGCGTTTTCGCTTGACCGAGTCCATGTCGTCGCCAACCGTGAAGGGGCTTTCGCCGACAACGCTGTAGCCTCGCTGAGCTTGCCACCCGGTGAGGTCGCCCGCCTTTCGTTTCCGCTGCGCTCCGCCGCCCTCCCCCTCTGGCGAGTCCACGAGCGAGCCCGTGCGCCCCACAGGCACGGTCCTGCCGCCTGGCGAGCCACGGCTGTCCGGCGTGACCGCAAGGCCCTCTGGCGGGAACCGGCCAGTGGAGGTCGTAGTGATGGACGGCAGCATCAAAGACGCACCGGCAAACAGGGGCGCAAGGGGAAACTCGGTCATCGGTGGTGGCTGCGGTGTGGTGCCAGTGGGGACTGAGACCTGGGGCACAGCCGACGCCCCAAACTGCAGCTGCTGTTGTTGTTGCTGCTGCTGCTGTTGCTGCTGCTGAAGGAGCAGCAGGAGCTGAATGTAGTACTGGGCCTGCTCGGGCGTTTGCTGGTGGAAGGGCAGGAATGCCAAGTCCTTCAGTGGCGCCGGAAGGGCTCCCACGTTGGGGATTGGCATCACTGGCGAGGACTGAGTGCCCGGAAGCGAGAAGGAGGAGGGGACTGGCGGCACAGAACTATCAAGGCGTCGCAAGGGAGTGAAGGCCGAAAGGGTCGAGGGCAGCTGTGGCTGGGCCGAAGGCGCCGAGTTGACGCGAGTGGTGGAGTGCGGCAAGGTACGCTGAGCCGGCGCAGCGGTGGTGGGGTAGCGAGGCCCAGGGATGAGCGGTGTCCCCGAGCCGGGAACAGGACCGGCCGCGGACCGCGTCACGCTGGCGCTCGCTTGATTTTTGTCGCTGCTCTGGCTCTCCGAGGAGGAGGGGAGGGCACTGACTTGGCGGTGATGCACGTCGGCGGCTGGCCGGGCGGAGGAGGGAGCCGAAGATCCAGCCGGGATCGGTTGGCCAAGGGAGGCGAGCGCGGTCAGAGGCGAGAGCCCTGAGAGGGCGGCCACCTGGAGAAGATGTTGGAACGTGGCCAGGTCGAGCGTTGCTGGTACACCGGGGAGTTGGTGGGGTTGCGGTTGCTTAGGCTTCCCACTACCCAAGGTCTGAGCTTGTCCGCCGGCGTTGGTCAGCGGCCGACCGGCCGTGGCGGAATAATGATTATGCGCAGGGATGGCCGTCGCGGCAGATGCCGACGAGGAGGAAGGCTGGGTCGACCGCGACGTCTTTGCTAGAGGACTTCGGTGCCGCCCAGGAATATCGGAAGGTTCCGACGGTGGGCGCGGTAGAAGTAGCAACTGGGGCGGCGGGGGCTGCAGGGTCGGGTCGAGCAATGTGTGCAACGTAGAAAGGATGATGTCTTGTGAAGGGCCTCGACCAGGAGTACTACTAGTCGAACCATTTGATCGAGCAGGAGGGCTGGATCGCCTGTTCGCGGAAGACCGAGAGTTCACGACACGCTCCAACCCCATCGCTCCTCGGGTAGCCGCTTGTCGTCGGAACTCTCCGTCCTCCCTGGTGAGGAGCAACATGAGAAAAGTAATAAATCAAGGTTGTAAAAGCGGGGGGGGGAGTTGAAAACTTGGGAAAAATATAAGTTGACAACCACTACCACCACGTACTCCTTGATTGATGGTGCAAGCCTGCCAGGTTCCATTAACTGTGTTAGTACCGGCCCTCTGGGGGATGCCGCAGTCATGAAAATTGGAGCTGGGCCTTGAGGTGTGTGCGTGGAAGTTAAAAGATTAATGACGTGAGAGCTGGGAGGCAATAACGCGTAGAAAAAGAAAACGCTAACTCAGTTCGTCGCTCAGCTGTGGAGTTACCCGCCGCGTGGCCGGTTCCGACTGGCCCCAAAGAATTTACCAACTTTATGCTGCTCCTCATATTACCCATTTTCGAGTTCCTGTCGACAGTTGTGTAAGTTGAGGCGCCTGCCCTTCTTCCGTGATCGGGGTCGGAGGGAAAACGATGAACCAAAACTATCCGATAAATGATCGTTCCCCAACGCAGGAAAATGCTGGAGAAAACACTGTTTCGCGCCACAAGATGCGTCGTGTTGCCCGTCTCGATTTGCTACCGGTACGCGCATTTTTCCTCACGTGATTTCATCACAGGAGGTCAACGCTGAGCGTGAGCACCTCTAGGGTCTGCTCGCCACCGGCGGCCGTGCGGGTCCTCTTCGGATCAGTTCCTCCGGAGTTCCCCGCCGCGGCCTTGCTGCCACCCCTTCACAGAGTGGGCATCATGCGACCAGCAAGTTCATCCAGAAGCGGTTGGAGCACATGAAGCAGCAGTTTGCCGAACTGTCCGCTCGCCTGGAGAACGGTGGCATGGTGAACTTTCCTCCTTTCTCCTCCTCCTGTCCCCTTCCTTGCGCACCTGCCCTGCTGGTGGCTGACTATCGCTGTCAACATGCGCAGCTGGGTCCGGAGGAACGAGGTCTGCTGACCAAGGAGCTACATGCGCTCGAGCCCACAATGGCGGCGGTAGGGCGTATCGAGCAGCAACGCAAGGCACGTTCACCTGCGCCCTTCGCTGGTCCGCCGTCTTGAGCCACTATGTCGGGGGCAGGGCCTTGCGTAGCGTCCCTGATGGGGACAATCTGGAGATCTGACGTTGGCCATGTGGCCTGCAGGAACTGGAAGAGCTGCAGCAGCTGATAAACGAGGGCAAGCAATCCCAAGATAAGGTCTGCTTTGCTTGTCGGCGCACCCGCGGGCCAGCTGACTGGCCAGCTACTGATGCCGCCGCTTGTGTCATCAGGAATTGGCGGCACTCGCCGAAGAGGACTACAAGCGAACTCTCGCTGAGCTCATGGATATGGAGAAGGAGCTCGAAGGTGAAATCCTGCTCGGTATGTCCTGGACATCAAGCCCCACTTTCTCGCTACTGTTGTTCAACCTCGGTCCTGCATTCATCGTCATCTTCATCATCATCGTCCAGAAATTTTGGGAAAGGACGAAGCCGACGAGAAGAGTGCCATTTTGGAAGTGCGGGCCGCCGCTGGAGGCCAAGAATCGCAGCTCTTCACGATGGAGCTCTTCAACATGTACAACGCCTACGCCGAGACGAAGGGCTGGGAGTGGGAAACCCTGGCCGTCAGCGACAGCGAGGTTGGCGGCTATCGAGTACGAGGCCCACCCAACCCTCCACTCTTCACGTCGGCTCACACGGCGGTGGGGGATGGCACCGGACAGGAATCGAGCGCATGCATCACAGGAAAGGGCGTGTTCGGTCGCCTGAAATACGAGACGGGCGTGCATCGTGTACAGCGCGTGCCCGAGACTGAGACGCAGGGGCGCACGCACACCTCCACCGTCACCGTCGCCGTGCTGCCCGTCGCCCAGGAGGTACATTCGCTGCCTTCTCGGCTCAGGGGCGGTCAACGGTGTGAGATCTCACACGGTGGGGTGGGGGGGGGTCTCGCATCGTGAGGGCAGGCCGACGTGCAAATCCTGCCCAAAGACCTTCGCATCGACACGTTCCGAGCGTCTGGTCCAGGCGGACAGCACGTCAACAAGACGGACAGTGCCGTGCGTGTGACGCACATCCCCACCGGTCTCACTGTTTCCATCCAGGATGAACGCTCGCAGCATAAGGCACTGCTCCCTCTCAACCTCCTCCTGGTGGAGGTGATGGTGGTGGTGGTCGAGAATGATATATTAACATGAGGCTTCCCCAACAATGGTTGCAGAACAAGGACCGGGCGATTAAGATTCTGCGTTCGCGGCTCTACGAAGCCGAACGAGAGAGGCTGGCCAGCGCACGCGCCGACGAGCGACGAAAACAAGTGGGCACGGGCGGGCGCCATGAGAGGATTCGCACCTACAACTTCCCGCAGGTTCGTCGTTCACTACCAGTTGTTGCCTGCCGTCACTTCCGCTGCTGTCCTGACGCCACCACGCCACCTGCAGAGCCGAGTGACCGACCATCGGTGCGGGGTAACGCTGTATGACATCGAGAGCATGATGCAGGGACACCATTTGGACACGCTCGTTGACGCACTGGTGTCCCACCACTCCGCCGAAGCTCTCAAGGCCGTCGAACAGAACGAGCTCTGAGAAGGTTTTGGGCCCAGGAAGCCAACGTGATGTGGCCCGCCTTTTTAAGAATTCTATTTATTAATTAATTGTCTTTTTGTAGCTTTTCTTTATCTGGGGAGCCTCACTGGGAAGACCAAGGTATCCCGGGCTTGGTCGCCGGGTTGGCCACGGTGTCGTCCAGGGACGAGTTAGGCACTTGTGTGTGGCACTCTGGTCGCGCCTGGCCTCGTTGTCCCGCCGTTATCGACACCAACCGCAAGGCCAACAGCTGCCATCTTCCAACTTCACAATGTCGTCCTCTTCTGGAGATGAGAGCAGCGACCAGCAAGAGGTGGCCATCGCCGCCAAGACAGCACAGGCCGCCCAGGAGGCTGACGACAGCCCAACCAAGGCTGAAGTGGCTGCCCCCACCACCCCGCGGTCGCCGGCACGGCGCCCTGTGGGGCCTGCTGCCAGCGCGGGAGATGATGATGAGGCCGTAGCAGGCAAGAAGAAGGGCGGGAAGAAGACCAAGAAGGTCAAGGAGAAGAAGGTAAAGGAAAAGAAGGAGAAGCCCCCAAAGAAGAAGACCTCGAAGAAGAAAGGCGGGGAGGAGGGCGAGGGGGCGACCGACGGGGAGCTCAAGAAGAAGACCAACCGCTTCACCTCCTTTTTCAGAAGGAAGAAGAAGAAGACCGACGAGTCGGGCGACGCCGAAAAGAAGAAGGCAAAGAAGTCCAAGAAGGCCAAGAGCGAGCCTGCCACCAAGGTCCCTTCTCCCTCCTTTGTTTTCTTTCTTTTGTAGCTCTGCGCCAAGATGGGTGGGTTCGATGCAAAGTGGCCTTCATCTCCTCACGCGTGGCCCTTACTACAGAAAGCCACCGCGGCCAAGGCCGACTCAGGCAAGGACAAGAAGCCCGACGTCGGCGCGGCCAAGTCTGCAGGCGCGTCAACGGCCTCTTCGTCCAACGCCGCCGTCAAGGCCAAGAAGCCCGCCATTGCCGCGGGTGGCGACTGGAACGATGACCCGGTCTCCAGCGACGACGAAGCGGCCGGGTACCCCCACTTCTTCTTCTTCATCTTCATCACCATCACCGTCATGGTGATTCTCCTCGCTCGTCGCCGATGGCCGTCGGCTCACACTGGGGCGGATGCGACCACACAGGCCTTCGGGTGACACGCCGCAGTCGCCCACCAAGCGCGTACCGGCGGACCTGGTGCGCGCGTCTGAGGTGGACGCCGAGGCGCAGACCAACCCGACGTCCATGTTCGAGAAGAAGCCTCAAATGGGCGCCCTCGTCGGCCGCAACATCGCACTCGAGCTCCGGGTGCGTTGTCCTGCGGCATCGAGATCGTTGGTCCGCCCTCGAGGCCCTGACACATGTGTGGTGTGCTCTTGTCGCCAGGCCAAGAAGGAGACGGGGCTGATCACGCTGAAGAAGGTGGATCTCGACGAGAGCAAGAAGCGCCAGCAGAGCACCGAGACCGCCGCCATCACGGAAAAGGTGCAGCTGCGCAAGGTCGAGCGACCCGTCGCCTCATCGTCCAAGCCTGGCGCCCCGTCGGTTCGTTCTCTCCCCTCACAACCACGCCTCGGCCGCCATGGCCATATGTTCATGTCGAGCCGTCCTCTGACCGTGATTTGGGGGTCTGGTGCTGAGCACAGAACGGGGCGGCGCCGTTCGGAGGAGTCACGCTCCGGAAGGTGTCGCAGGACCCGTCCGCCAAGGCAGGCTCGGCGGATGCCTCCAGCAAGTCCTCGCCGTTCCCCGTCACTCTCCGCAAGGCCGAGCAGAGCCCCATCAGCGAGGCCGAGAGGCGACGCGTACGTCTCCAAAGCCCCCCCCCCCCGGTCTTGCTCCATGACATCCCCAGATCAAGGGAAGGGGGCTGACCCTCCGTCGGATGACAGGAGGGCCCGCTTCCGCGGATCATCGCAGGCCAGCCCAACGGCGCCCCGAGTGCCGACGGCGGCGAGAAGGAGCCCGCGGGGGGAGCGTCGGACGAGGAAGAGCCTGGCGTCGAGGACGAGGAGGATGGCAAGGAGGTGGACGTCGCAGCCAGTGACGAAAACGAAGCCGAGTCGTCCTCGAGCGAGGAAGAGGAGGAGGACGACGAGGACGATGGAGAGGAAGGGGAGGAGGGTGAAGAGGGCACGAGCTCTTCCGACAGTGAGGAGGGTGAAGAGGAAGAAGAGGACGACGACGACCAGGAGAGCTCGAGCGAGGAGGAGGACAGCGAAAACGAAGACGAGAGCTCCAGCCAGGCGGAAGAGGAATCGAGCGAGGAGGAAGGCGAAGAGGGCCAGGAGGAGGATGCGCCCGAAAGCGCCAGCGCTGCCGCAGAGGAAAGAGCAAACGACGCAGAAGCGGAGCACGTAGACGATGGTGGGTCAGCTCCTTCCCCTGCCGCGGCACCCGAGCCGGCTAAGGTCGCCCAAGACGAGGAAGACGATGACGATGATGATGACGATAACAAGCAGAGCAAGAGCGACGATGACGAAAAGAGCGACAGCGACAGCGACGAGGGCGAGAAAGAGAGCGACGCCGCCACAGCGCCCGTGGGTGAAGCGGCTCCCGCCGACGACCACCCGGCCGAGGTCGCCGCCCCAGTGGAGGAAGACCAAGCCAAGGAGGAGTCGTCGTCAGACGAGGAGGAGGAAGAGTCGAGCGACTCCAGCGACGACTCCTCGTCAGCCGCCGAGTAAGCAAACACGCGAGAGACCACAACCCCTCCCGGCCGTCACCCCGTGTGGTGGTGGCGGCCGTTGTACACAAGCGCCATTCAAGACCCCCAATGTGGTTTAAAGTTGAGAAGAAAAAAAAAAGGAAGCCAAAGCGCCCCCAAAGCTTTGTTGCGTTGAAGCACAGAAGCAGGAGAGAAAGAGAAACATGTCGAGGGAAGCAAAGGTCGCCGGCTTCCAGCGCACATGAAGGGCGCTTACACGACCTTCTTCTGGTGGAAGAAGTTCCTGTTATGTGTGAGGAAGCGCGTGTTTGGTGAGATCAAGCGGCACAACGTTGGTTTAAGAGGGCGAGGGAGGGACGCACTTGAGGTGCCGAATCTGCCAGAGCGCAGAGCCGACAAGGAGGAGAGTCTGGCCGATGGACCACCACATCACACGGCTGTTGGTGGACTCGCTCGTGTCCCTGAACGCCATCTCGCGTCTCTGAAGGAGAAAAGGGTAACGTGAGCTCGCGTCCAGGGCTAGGCCGACCATCAGCAGATGGTTGCACCGCCGTACCTTCTGGTAGAGTTGCTCGCCGATGATCTCGTGCACGGCGTCATTCAGCTGTCGCAGCTGGACCTCGATCGCTGTTCCATAGTTGAAAGCCAAGGGCTCTAAGTGGACAAGTAACGGGGAAGAACTGGTGGAGGGCAGACGCACCGGTCAAAGACTCGAGACGGGCCACTTCAGCATAGTCCCTCGCGCCAACACCGGTCTCAATATCGACTTGCAGCTCCTGGGGGATGAAGTCAGTGTGAGTTTTCGTGCACATGCTTTGATTAGAGAGAAGAAGAAGAGATTGGGGGGGGGTACGAATTCAGCGCCCTGGGCGAACCACTTGCCCGTGTTGGTCTGCAGGCAAATCTTGTGCTCGCCAGCGACTTGAGCGGTGAAAGCGTAGCGACCCTCATCGCCGAGCTCCCTTCGGGCAACGAATTCATTGGCGGGGCCATCGACCGTCACAATCCAGCCCTTCTGGCCTGGATTGTTCGGATCCTGCTCACCGCCTTGCTTTTGCACACTCTTGTACTTGATCAGCACGAGAGTATCTTTGGGCACTTCCTCAAGGAAACATTTCTTTCCGCCCTCATGGACATCCATGTAGAGGGGTGACCCCGCAACGCTCAACACCAGCGCAGCAGCCAGCACAATCAAGCACAGCATCGATCCAGCTGCGAAGGGTCTCATTCTGGCTAGTCGTTCGTCAATCGGTAAGATGTGATGAGTGGCCTCCTTCTTGTGGATCTACGCCTTGTAGGGCCACGTCAGCAAGCGCGAAAGCGGATTTTCGTGTGTTGTGCTGTTTTCCTTCCTTCCTTTTCTATCTGCGGGCAAAGCGAGCTGCAAAACCATCAACCAACAGAGATGGCCCAGGTGAAGCAACTCTCAACTGCCAAGTGCTTTGGTGGTTCTGTTCAACGCTTCCAGCACTTCAGTGATGTCCTCGCGTGCGAAATGAAGTTCTCTGTCTTCCTGCCCCCTCAGGCGCAGGAAGGTCAGAAGGTCCCGGTATGTCGTCCTTCCCCCTTTCCAACTTGACTATCACTCGCTCACTTGCTACCTTTCAGGTTGTCTACTTCCTTTCAGGCCTCACCTGCACTGATGAGAACTTCATCACCAAGTCTGGGGCTCAGCGTGCGGCCGCGAAGCATGGCCTCGCACTGATCTGCCCTGACACTAGCCCTCGTATGCTTCTTCATCCTCTCTCCCGAGCAAACAGGAACCAGAAACAACTGACAAGGGCTATGCTCAGGTGGCGTGGAAATCGAGGGAGCTGACGCTTCGTGGGACTTTGGCTTTGGTGCGGGCTTCTACGTCAACGCTACCGAACCCAAGTGGGCGAAGCACTTCCGCATGTATGACTACGTTACAAAGGAGCTGCCCCAGCTCGTCAACGCCAACCTCCCCGTCGACCCGGCTCGTGTCTCAATCTTTGGTCACAGCATGGGGGTACTGCTTCTTTTGTTTCTGCACCACTGCACGGCGCTACTTCATGCCCTGCTATGCTGACCTCTCACATGTCCACTTTGCAACTTCAGGGGCACGGCGCCCTTATCTGTGCGCTCAAGAACCCGGGCATGTACAAGGTATTCGAACTTCCTGGTGTCCCTTGTCCTTGCCACCTAGGTGGTGCACTGCGGAAGTTATTCTGACACATCGTGAGACTAGTCCGTCTCGGCATTCTCCCCGATCTGCCACCCCGTGGCCTGCCCGTGGGGCGTCAAGGCCTTCACCGGCTACCTGGGCGAGAACAACAAGGACGCCTGGAAGGTGCGCGTTCTCTCCGCTCCCATGTCCGCATGGCTATTGCTCAATGCTCCTCTCTTGTAGGAGTACGACGCTACCCACCTGGTCGAGGGTTATTCGGGCCCTGCCCTGGACATTCTGATCGATCAGGTACGCCCGCGGCCCAGCCGGAGAGCGAGGGCGGGAGGTGGAGTGAGAGCCTAGGTCATGGCTGACTGGGAGTCGCCTCCAGGGCTCCGATGACAAGTTCCTGAAGGAGCAGCTCAAGCCCGAAGACTTCGAGGCGGCGGCGCAGGGCAAGCCCCACAAGGTGCAGGTCCGCATGCAGGAGGGCTACGACCACAGGTACGCACCGTGTGGTGACAATTCCGTGTCTCCTGATGTTGTGAAGTCACTGACGAGCTTGTTTGTGTGTCCAGCTACTACTTCATCTCCACGTTCATCGACGACCACCTCGCGCACCACGCTGCCCACCTCCACTGACTGGCCGGAGGCGACACTCTGAAGGCCAAGTTCTGACCTTAATAAAAGGGCCCCGTCCTCTCGTCGCGAGGAGATCACATTCACACTTTTTATGCGTCGCGTGTTGTGGGGGACGAGAAGAGCGAGGAGACAGAAGAGAAGAGAAAATCGTCCCGCACGCGCGGGTCACCTCCGCACGACGGCGGCGGACGAGCACAAGGGACACTGGTCGCCTGGCCCCGTGGACGACGCCGCGTAGAGCGAGTTGCACACGGGACATGCGGTGGTGTCGCTTGGATCGACTAAACGCAGCGTCTGAAGGACACCACCACATCGCCGCGTCAGCACCCAGACGTCAGGCCACCTTGAGGTGGCAAGCCACCAAAAGGACATACCCGGCAGCAGAACGGGTTGTTGATGTCGTGCATGGCGTTGGTTTCGTCATGCTGCTTGCACACGTGCAGCTTCTCGTTCAAGTTTGCGGCGTCTGGCGGATTGCGGCTCAACACCAACTGTGGAGCCCCCCAATATAACGTTGGTCGATGGGCTCCTCGACTTGGGGGAGGGGGGGGGAAGGAGGGGCGAAGCGGCAGACCTGGAGGAGGTTGCTGGCGACGCCGTAGTTGTGGGCCTCGATGTTCTTGGAGATGGCCATCCGCACAGCGATGGCGGCATGCTGTGGCGTGAGGCGAAGGGTGGAAAGGTGCTTGGCCAGGACTGCCGCACGTTGCCTGATCGTGGCGCTCTCCTCTGAAACGTCCACCAGCGCGCGCGGTAGTGTTATCTCAAGCGTGCGTGAACGAGCACCTGCATGGAGGTCTGCGCCCTTACCGGGGGTTTGCTGGGGGTGCTTGTTCAGGATGTCGATCTCCATGAGAATGAGGATCGCCAGCTTGTAGTCGATGCAGATCTTGAGCGGCTTCGACACCGAATTGACATCGGGCACCGATCCTGGGATGCGTTGGTGTGTTTTGATTTGGTGGTGGTGGTGAGCCACAACCGCATGTGTGAGCGAGACGGAACGTGTGTCGTGCTCGTACGCAGCAGATCGAGCGCGCTCTCGGCGTCGAGGAAGGCTTCGCGGAACTGGCCGCTCTGCATCCGGTTCCCGCAGGTGAGCATCATGCTCGACGCTTGCCTGCTCACCACCAACAGGACCATCGCCACACACGTCGGCACGGTCAGCACAGAGATCTGGACAATTGGAAAAGGGCCGGAATGGGCGTCGAACCTGATGATAGCGTCGGACTGCGGCGCGGGCGCCGCGGGCAGAGGCGTAGGCCGGTGATCCGCACGCGTCGGAGTGACGGCGCTGAGTGGCGCTGCCATCGGCAGAACTGGCGCAGGCGAAGGCGACGGCGACGGAGGGTCGGCGCGTCCGACCTCGAAGAGGACGTCCCTGCGCGCGGCGATCTCCTCGGCCGACTGCTTGCGGTCGATGGCGATCGGGCCGGCGCTGTCGCTCAGGCCGTCCCGCTTGAGCCGCGCGCTCCCGTTGGCGCCGGCCCCGCTGGGCCCCGTCTTGCGCTGCACCAGCCGCGCCGCTCGCGTCGCGACGGGCGTCGTGGGCTCTCCCTTGTTCTCGGGCCCCGTGTGTCGGAACACCAGCCCACCACCACTGCCGCCTCCGGCGGAGCCATCGGCGTCGGAAGGAGAAGAAAGAGGAGACGAGCCGACCGGCTGCTTGCGGTCCTGGAGCGGGGTGCCCCGTCGCCGCGTTTGCTTGCTGCCAGAGGCCGCGGGCGGCGGCGACGAGAGCTTGAACGCGCCGGGCGTGGTGTCGGCGTCCGGGACGATCTCCTCCTTGGACTTGATCGAAAACTTGAGCTTGGGTCTATCGTGGCAACGTTGTGTTACGTTGTGTTGTGAAATCACCTCAGATATCCATATAGAGAGGGGGGCGCCATGCAGCGTGGGAGAGAAGGGGCAGCGCCGTACCCAGGGCTCGAGATGGGCTCGTCTTCGTCCCCCCAATCATCATCGTCGTCGCCACCGCCACCGCCGCCGACACCACTGCCACTGCCGCTTGTCTCCGCAGTCCACTCCGTCGCTTCATGTACGGGTGACCAGAGAAGGGAGGGGGGGGGGAGGGCAGTCAGACGTCTGCGGTGAGAGCGAAAAGTGGGAGGAGCGAGGTGGTTTGGCCGCGCAAACCTGGGCCGAGCTGTGGGAAGGCGGGGCCCCTGGCGGCGGCCGCTCCGAACGGGTTCGGAGGGTCGAGGAAGGGGTTGTGTCCCATTGTTGGGTGCGCGCGCCCGCTGTTCTCAAACGACCGCGCGCCGTCCGTGGAGGGCTCGGGCCCGGACGTGGGCAACACACCGTGGTGGCCTGCGACCGGGAACGGGAAGCCGCCGCTCGTGGGCGGCGAGTGGACCTCGCGCGGGCTGGCGCCAAACGAGGCGATGGTCTGCGCCTGCACGAACCGCTCGACGGCTTGCACCTCGGCGTCGTCGAGGAGGTTGTCAAAGATGGGGAAGGGCGGGGGGCTGCCAGGGACGGCGGCCACGACAGCGCCGTCGGGCGCGGGATGGCCGGTCTCGGCGGCGGGCGAGGACGGGTGGGCGCCCAGCTCGGCCGCGGACGAGGGCTCCGGTCGCTTGGGCTTGGGGCCCGACGCGGAGAAGATGGAAAACGTGACCTCGGCGCACTTTTCGATCCGCCCCCTGCCCTCCACCTTGTCCAACGGGGGCGCCCGCGTGAGGTTCAGCTCGCTCCCCCTCTCTCCCTCCCTAATCTCTTCCTCCTTGCTCGCTCATCACGTAACGCAGCGCATACCTTGAATTCCTTGGGATGTTGGATGCACCGCACTTCGGGCGAACCCACCTTGGAGTTGCTCCACTGGAAAATGAACGTGCTGTCGTATCCGTCGATCATGTATATACATCTCCCCTTGGTTCCTGCCCTCGACGTGTGTTTTGTTTTGTTTTTGTGAGAAGAGGAAGAACGTGCAGACACAAAACCACAGAGGCACGCGACAGACCTTTGAGCGTGGTTCCATAGGCGCCAAACTCGACCACCCCGTGCGGCTGGACGACAGCCGGAGGGTAGCGGCCCCAGCTGGTGTTGTTATTGTGGTTGGTTGGTTGGTTGGATGGACGCGCATGAGAACAAGGAGTGTGTTTGTGTGCTATTTTCGATTTATAGGAGACGGACCTGCCCGTGCTGAGTTTGCCAGCGCCTCGTCTCATGATGGTCTCCTCGGTGAGATTGTCCAAGATGATGAGCACAGACCTGCGGTGTTGAATCCACGTCGTTGTACACAGCATGAGCCATCTGCAGTTCAAAGAGGGGGAAGAGAGGGAAGGGTGCCTCTTGGAGGCCATAATGGCGCGCCAGTCGCCGCTGAATTCAGCCGACTCACCGCCCTCGTCTTCATTCTCGCTCTCCTTGCCCTGCTGCTCCTTGGCGTCCTCCTCGTCCTCCTTGTCGCCCTTGCGGCCCTTGCGGGTGACCCATCCGCGGAAGCTGCCGGCCCTCTTGCGCCGCTCCTCGTCTTCCTTGCTGTCCTTGCCGTCTTTGGCGTCCTTGGCGTCCTTGTGATGATGCGCGTGCTCTTTGCCTTCCTTCTCATGGGCACCTGCGTTCTCGTCGTCGAGGTCGTGCTTCTTGTCCTCCTTTTCGGGGCTCTCGTCTTTGCGCTCCTCCTTCTTCTTGTGTCGTCCGAGGCTGAAGAGGTTGCGGCTCTTTTTCTTTTCGAGCGTGCTTCAGGTGTTCAAACCGCCACGACGTCATTGTGGCAAACGAAGATAATGGACGATGATGGCGAGCCCCAGCAAGCCACGAGGCAATTGACTCGTGAGACCACAGAGGCAACTGGAGGAGGAAACAAAAACAAAAACAAAAAGATCGAATAACGCACCCAGTGCCTGGGCTGATGGGGCTGCTCGTGGGCGTGGTGGCGTGCGAGCCGCTGTCCTTGGCGCCGAGGCTCGTCTCCGAGATGCTGAGGCCGTCGAAGGAGGCGCTGTGCACAGCCTTTTACAACAAAGCAACAGACTGTTGTGTGAGCCCAAGCAGAAAGCTTTGCTGCCAGAGAAACAGCACGCAGCCGAGGAGGAGGGACGAGTGAGGCCACCTTGTCGGTATCCTTATTTTTGGAGCCCGTCCGCATGCGCCTGAGGGGCCCTGAGCCGGCGCTCTTTCCAGGTGGTGGGGTCGACGATTCGCTTCCTTTGGCTGGTGAAATCGCTGAAGCAGGAGGCGAGCGCACGCCGCCAGGCTGAGGCTGGGTGGGGAGAGCGCGCGGTGCAGGAGAGAAGCTCGCGAAGGGGACGCTTGGAGCAACATCAAGAACGGGCATAGGGGTATCGCACATCTTGCATTTCTCCAGGGCAAGAGGATTCAAGAATGTGCACGCGCTGCAGACCCATTGGTCGCCGTCCGCTGACGCCACTGGAGATGCGGCAGCGCCACCCCGTGGGTCAAACTCGGCAAAGAACGAGTCGTCGCTCATCCTTGGTCTGCTAATTTGGTGAGGCAAACGCGACCCTCAACCCGTTGGTCGCCCCAAGCGAGAGATGGTTGAAACCTTTTTTCTAGTCCCCTTTTTTAATTATTTTATTGTTTTGGTCTGTGTCTGGCAGCCCAAGCAGCCAGAAAAACTCGAGAGTTTTGGTGCTAAAGGACTCACGCCCAGGCCGCAACGAGACCACATCCAACAGCACAGCCAGCACCGCTACGACATGGACCTATCACGGTGACCCATGGACAACTTCACTTAAGTGGACCAACGAACGTGGTTCTGTAACTCGGGATTGGTGACTCACCAACCATGTGTCGGGTGAGCTTGCAAAAGAGACTGCGCATCAGGATCGGCTCTGCGCTGCCTCACGACTATTCCTTACCATCAACAAAAACAGGTTGGTGGCTGATCGAGAGGTAGTTTGCCAACAATAAGGTGATGATCAATGTTGATGTGGCCAACATGATAAGGCTGTTTTTCTTTTATGTGCAGATCTGCCCGCTGCTGGTACTGCTAAGTGGTGTCCCTTCCACGAGCGACTTGAGCACAAAGAGATCCGTCTTCCACAGTGACACCCAATCGTCGTGCGAAAGCGAAGGGGTGGGCGCGTGGAAGATGGTGATGATGAACTCGGAGCCTTGGCCGTTGGGCACCACTCGAGAAGGAAAAATGAGCTCTTGTCCATCTGTCCATTTAAGATGGCGGTCCATGAGACCGAGCTCCTCGCTTGCTACCGTCGTCATCTTGACCAGCCCAAAAGGGGTCTCTACGCAATGATGATAGCGGTCTCTGTCTGCTTCGTCGTGGTTCTGGCGTACGTCGAGACAGAACGCGTTCGCATTCCAAAGACGCAGATTCTCTGTTCGGTGGGCGAACGCGAACACCTGGTCGGGTGGTGCATCGATTCCGACAGACAAAGATTCAGCCCTCAGCAGTGCTTGTGAGCTCATTGTATTGTGGTAGCTTGGCTCCTTGTTTTGCAGTTGGTTTGTGCCCCCACACGATCGAGGTCCGACCAACACTGCCGTGCCAAAAAGGTGGCGAGCATTTGGCTTAGATTTCGTGCACCATCCACCGCTGGGCGCCCGAGGCCTCATTTCAAATGTGTAGGCGAGCTACGTCATGAAGGTGGAGGGGATGAACGGTCCCAGCATGCATCCACCTTGGCCTGCGACTACATAACAAAGTTGAGCAAGTAAATCCAGTTTTTTATTTTTAAAAAAAAGATAATCCTGGGCCACAAAAGACACACTTTTCTTTTTCGCCGCACGACAATCGGCCTCTGGGTCGCCCTGGGGAAATGCAAAAAAGCCACAGCAGGCAAGCTTCATGGAACCCTCTGGGCATTGATGCGGCGGTGAGTTGCCAACAATGTCTGCCAGATCCCAACATTTAAATCTCAACTGGGTGATTTTTCTTCTTTGCAGAAGCAACAAGCCGTCGAGAAGACGTGGAAGGAGCTACAGGGTCTTCTCGAGGAGTTGCCATCAGCCGACAACAGAGCAAGGGAAGATGAGATTTTTATGGCCCTTCTGGGTTTTCTTGCTGATCCTCAAGCCCCTCAAGACCTTACCTTGAAGTGGTTCGTTCACAAACCGCTCCTTGATGTGTTGGGTGGGTCGTCCGGACGGGCACTCCCCTGCTCACGCTTTACCATGGCTGCAGCTTGGTGCAGCTATCTGAGTGGCTGGAGGAGGGCGGCAAGAGGGACCTGGCTGACAAAACCTTCAAGTACGTGTTCTCGTGGTCACCCTCTGTGCACGCCATGCCTCTGTGCATGGGCTCACCACTGCCACTTCTAGAGTTCTGAATGCAGCTGATGAGCAAACACGAACCTTGGCGCGCCGAGCCATGCTCGGCCTGCTCAATTTGATGGCCGTCAAGTCAACCTTCATCTCCACCTTGGTCACCACGCTGGCGCCCAAGCTGGTCAATTCGATCGCAGAGGCGCGTCTTGTTCTCTTTGCTCTGCACTTCGTTTATTGGCTGATCACGAGTACTTCTCTGAATCTACGGCCTTTCTCTGGCCTCGGGCATGGACGGGTGGATGTACAGGTTAATGTCAAGGAAAGGATTGAGTTGCTGAAGGCGATGGTGGATAAAGCGCCACAAGCAGTCAAGGCCCACAACAAACACATTGAGTTTGTGGGAAACCACTTCAATGCGGGCATCAAGCTGGGCAAGGGCAAGTTTGGCAAGGTGCTCCTCTCTGTCCTTCGCCACATGTGGCTGGCAACTCCTCGCAATTCTTACGCACACTGCGCAGGTGTTTTTGGGCTACAATCAAGCCAACGCGGCCCCCGTCGCGATCAAGATCATTGACTGGCGAATCCTCATGAAGGATAAGCAACCGCAGCAGCTCGTCCGAGCCAAAAAACAGGCACGCGCGCCTAGATACCCTCTACTGTATATATGTCTGAATCCCGATCACTTACTCCCGCACGCCATTTCTCACAACCAACAGCTTACGAACGAGATTGCCATTATGAAACAAGTCACTCACGTCAACGCAGTCCAACTCTATGAAGTTGTGGTATGGGCCTTTTGCGCCTGCCAGTTGGGAAAACTATTGAACTCTCATCATCGTTTTTGTGTTTTGGCCACCAGCAAGTGGACCAGCGCATATTTATCGTCATGGAATACGTGGCCGGGTACGAGTGCAGCCCCAGTTGGGCATCGTCGCAGCCGGCAGCATCAACAAAACCACTCACTTGAGGCGTGCAGGGGCGACCTCGGCAACTATCTCCGAAAGAAGGGACGCATCCCTGAACCAGAGGCCCGGCACTGGCTGCAGAACCTGGCGGCCGGCCTCAAGTACTTGCGTGAGAAGAACATTCTTCACCGCGACCTCAAGGTACCGGCCCTGACCTGGTGCTCGGTGGACCTTCCATTTACTGACTCTTGTTGACTTGTGCGCACGTCGACCAGCCGGAGAACCTCCTGCTGACAGAGGCTTCCGAGAACGGCATCCTCAAGATTAGTGATTTTGGGTGTGCCGACATCAACTTGTTCGTTTCTGGTGTACTGCGCTGTACTCATTGTTTTTGTGTGTGCGTGACGCCAGGCTGGGAAGATTCCTAGGGCCTGGTGAATTGGCCGAAACGCACGTGGGCACGCCACTCTACATGGTGCGTACCGACTATGCTTCATGAAGCAAAGCGAAGCATTGCAACACTCACGCGAAGCGCCTCCCTGCGCCGTGTGGGGCAGGCTCCCGAGGTGTTCCGGCCGATTCCATTTACAGAGAAATGCGTAATCACTGCTGCTTGGCCCTCCTTCTTCTTCGTTTGTTCTTCTCACGTTGAGTCGTTCAACCGACCAACCAACAGGACCTGTGGAGTGTGGGCATCATCACCTATGAGATGGTGGTGGGTGAGCTCCCCTACAAGGGCAATAACATCTCGCAGCTGCTGCACAATATCTCCCACCAGCCCCTCGTCTTCCCGATGGAAATCGGGCTCAGCGACGACCTGAAGTGCGCCTCCTTTGAACCCCATCCTTGGCTATCCGATACCGGGCCTGGCTTGCTAATGTACGCCGGCGCCGGGTTGAAGGAACCTGCTGTCGGGGCTGCTGCAGAAGGACGCCGACATGCGATTAGGCTGGAACGAGTTCTTCGCGCATCGCTGCCTGCAGCCCCCCACGCCGCGCGCCACGACCTCCAAGCCCAGGAGCCCGACAGCGGGCGGCGCTGCTGCGGCGACGCAGATCGCGCAGCTGGAGCAGGAGCTGCAGCAGAAACAGGCCGAGATCGACCGGCTCAACGAGACCATCGCCCAGTGGGAGGAGGAAAAGGCCAAGCAGTTCAACAAGATCAAGGAGCTCTTCGAGAGGGAGAACAACGAGCTGCGGGAGGCGCTCGGCACGCAAAAGCGAGAGGGCAAGGAGCGCGAGGAGCTCCTAGTCACGCAGATGAGCGAGATGAAGAAGCAGCACGTCGCCGAGGTGTCCAAGCTCCAGGACCTCCTTTCGGCCAAGGAGCAGAAGAACCAGGAGCTCGAGAAGCAGAACAACGCCTTCAAGAGCTCCGTGGAGCAGCACCTGTCGGTGATCCAGCAGCAAGAGATGATCATCAACGCGCAGGACGAGGAGCGGTCGAAGCGGCAGAAGGACAAGGAGCTCCGCATCCGAGAGCTTCCCGTGCATGAAAAATCCAAGTCCGCTCTCGAACTCGTGGCCGGACCTGCTCTCCTGTACGAGAGTCCCCTCCTTCTCCTCCTCCTCTGCGATCGCAGGCCGCACTCACCTCGCAGCACACAGACGGGAGGGCGTGCGTCCGGGCGAAGCCACCCTCAAGATGCGCACCAACGTGGAGTGCCGCTATCGGACCAACAGCAAGTACGTGGTGCAAAACGATCTCACGCCGCACATGTCGGAGGCACCAAAGACGCGTCTTGTGCTCACACCGCTTTGACTTGTGTGCCGACGCAGGTACAAGTGCGTTGTGTGGATGGTCGAGTTCCTCGGGCTCGAGGGCAATCGCTTGCGCCTTCACTTTGATTCCAAGTACGCGACAAACCCTGTCTCCGCCTCCCGCCCTCCACATACTCATGTTACGCAATGGCCCGCTCCCTGGATACAGAGGCGATGCCACCCTGGGCGCCGTGCAGAACGCCAACAAGGTGCGCGGCACACCTCCCCCAAGGCTCCTCCCTACCATTGAAGCTTCGCAGGAAGTGCCGACTCAACTGACCCTCGGCTACTCGCAGTCACGAATAATTGCAGTCAACACGTTGGGGCGACCAGAAGACTCGGCCTCCTCCTATTCACCAGTCCTCTTCTCATCGCATCTGGAAATCAACGAGAAAAACCGCGTCCTCGGTATGAACCGTGCTTGTGTCTCGCCACCTCACTCCTTACTCACGCCACGTAACCGTGGGGGGGCTGGCTGTTGGCGGTTGCCAGGCTGGCTCGAGTTCATTGCAGCGACCGGCTTCCTGCAAAACACGTCCTACTTCTTCGTTTACGGCCACACCGGTACGTCGCTAAGTACTGGGGGTGAGGACAGCTGACTAATCAGGTCACTCATGTCCGCGCATGCCAGGTTACTCCCATGCCCTCTTGTTTGAGTTGTAGCCCCAGTCTTTTCCTGGGCTGGCTACGCTTTGCAACAAGGAAAACCATTAGGATGGCTGCAAGACAACCGATAAGGCGTGGCAGGTCTTAAAACGCTTTGTTGCGAGGGTCGTAGCAGTGTGACCACTAACATGGCGCAACAGCCCGGCGCCTGGTTTGTTCACACGTGTGTTGTGCGCATTTTGGCTCAATCAGTGTTGTCCTGATTGGACCGCGTTTTGTTCCTTAGTCTTGTTGGTCTGGTAGTTGGGTGGAGCCTAGATACGGGCAGAGGCAGGGGAGGCGCCTTTTATGTGTCTTTTGTCTGGCTTGTCAACTTCTGAACAGCACCTCAAGCAACTTGACTTGTCCATCGGTACGCAGCATGCTACATTCATCATCGTGGAGAGGACTGTGTGCGGCTCTGCTGCTGTGTGCGCTTGCTTGCGCCCTTCCCGGTACGGGGCCCCTTGTCCATTGAAGCTTCATTGCATACATCGAGCTGAACTCTGGTGTACGCCACGTTCTCTCTTTTGTGCAGCTGCAACTGGACAACTCATTCGAGGAGCCGGCGCGGAGGTGGGCGTTGGAGCCTACATCGCCTGGAACACCCAGTACAAGTTTGTGGCCAACCAAATTGGATTCAAGTACACCAGCATCTACAACCTCACCCAAGGCCTTGCCGGGTACTTGCGCGGCGACTTCGACTTCCTGGGCCTCGACGCCCCGGTGGAGTCGCTTGACCCGAGCTACCTGCAGCTGCCTCAGCTCGGGTCGGCCTTGGCCGTGGTCTATCGGATCAGCTCCCTTCCTGCCGACGCACCGCCCCTGCGCCTCAGCCGCGAAGTGCTCGCCCGCATCTGGTGCCTCCCCCCTCCTTCCCCCTCCTCCCTTCAAACCACCCAGCCGTTCTGCAGAAGATCCCCGGATGTGCCTTCCCGTGAAGGCATTAAAGGCTTTCCCCTAGCAACAACTCACTCTCGCCTCCTAACGTGGCAGGCTGGGCCAAGTGACGTCCTGGAATGACAAGGAGATCACCGCCCTCAACCCGGGCCTCGTGGGCCTTCTGCCAGAGGCGCCCATCAAGCTAGCTTGGGTCCCACCCGAGTACCGCGCCCTGACGCACGTGTTCGTGAGGGGCTTGTCTTCCTTCATGGAGGGCGTCGACAACGTCACGGCGCAGGCGCTCCGGACCAACGGCACTTTGGCCTACCTCCCGCCCGTCGTGGCGGGCAACGCCAGCGAGTTCTTGTCCTTCATCAGCGCCGACGCTACCCCGTCGATCTTTGGCTACACGCTCACGACGGACAACGTGCTCACCTACGTCAATAACGACCCGTACTTCATCACCCCGTTCCTCACCGTTTCTGGCTGCCGCATCGCCCTTCTCCGAAATCGCGCAAGTACGAGCTGCTTTGGTTTACTGGCTTGACTTGGCTTGGCTGGATGGGGGCTAACTGGTCTCGGCAGACAACTTTGTGGCGCCGGAGGTGGCCGGCGTGCGGGCGGCGATGGAGGACTTTAGCCCGACGGACCGCAACAGCAACAAGCTGCCGCTGTGGATCATGGACGGGTCCGGCCCCAACTCGTACCCGCTGAGCCACATGGCGCACTCCCTGCTCCGCAAGGACTACGTGGGCGACGACTGCCTGGGCTCGCAGACCTACCTGGACTTTGTCCTGTGGGGCCTCACCAGCGACCAGCTCGGGGCGTCCTTCGAGCAATTCGGATACTCGGCCCTGACGACACCCCTCCGCATCCGCGTGGTCAACCTGCTCGCCACCATCACCTGCAACCAGAACGGGGTCGTCAAGCGCTCCCTGACCACCTCCTCGCTCACCGGCACCGGCCCGCTGGCCCCGCACATCACCTCCTGCGCCTTTTACTACGCCAAGACCACCACATCCCTCGACAGCCAGTACTTTAGCAACGGTGCTCCTCCTCGCCCTCGGTTCACGCCTTCGTGCCCGAGTCCGCGGAGGCCTGACACCTCTCTCCCTTTCTCGTGGGTGGGCTGGGTCAGGCGATGGCAAGGCGCAGATGATGTCCGGCAACGTGGACTACGGCGGAGCGACCGACTACTTGACCGAAGCTCAGTTTGCCAATTTCCCCGATTTCCAATACATGTACGTACGAGCGCCTGGCTTGGAGCGGGAGCGCGAGAGAGAAAGGTGGTTGTGCTCCATGGCTGGTTATCTTACGTGGTCGTGTGGTCAGCCCCATGAGCGCGTACTCGCTCAACATCGGATACTCGCTCCCCAACATCACCAACCTGGTGCTCGACATGGACATTCTTGCTGGCATTTGGTACGTCAAAGCCGCCTGAGACCCCACAACCAACCCTATTAACATAGCTGATGTTGATGTTGATGTTGATGGTATGGGGGGTAACAGGGGAGGCTCCATTACCAAGTGGAACGACCCGGCCATTCAGCAGTACGTTTGGAATATTTGATGATGAATGAGGATGGAAACAGTTGGACTGACACCAATCTGTGCACAGGCGCAATCTCGGCCTCAATCTTCCCGATGTCGACATTACGGTGGTGCTTAGCAGTCCCGACAATCACGTCTACACGTTCTCGCGCGCGCTCTCTCAAGCCAGCTCCTCCTTTGCTCGCCGGGACAGCACCGAGGCCTACCCAGTGGCCAGCTCTGGGCGGACGGTCACCACGACTCCCGATCGTACGTTGATTCCGCTCAATACCCACCCCTGGGCCAGCTCACTCACTGTCACGCGGGGGGAGCGAGCAGAGCTGGCCGCCACGGTGAATGAGGCGCCCTATCGAATCACCTACCTGCCGAGCTACCTCTCGGGCTCCTACAAGGAGTCTTATCCGACGGTCTCCGAGGCCTCCCTGGCGCTGCCCTCGGGCGCCGTGGTCAGTCCGACCGCTTCCGTGCGTCACATTCCATTCCTCCTCCGCGCCATGCTCAGACAGTTGACTGATGATGAGAGGAATTCCGGGCATGCAGGCGGTGCGGTCTGCTGAGGCGACGGCCGTCTTCAACGATCACTTCACCGCCGACCTGGTGGACACCGCGAGCACCTCGAGCAACGCGAGCTGGCCCCTTTCGGCCTACTTCTACATGATCATCGCCAAGACCAGCATCACCGACCCACAGCGGGCCAGCTACCTGGTCGATTGGATCTGGTGGATGGTCTCCACTTCCGAAGGCGCCCACCTCGCCGACCTCAACCGCAGTACGGCATTGAAATGTTCCCTTTCTCCTTTCGCATGGACGTCATTTTCACTAGCAGGGAGCTCACGTTCATCTATCTCACGCTGCAGTGGTGCTGCCGAGCGAGGAGACCAAGCGGCGGATCCTCACGACGCTGATGAACGTCCAGTCCAACGGCGCCTACGTGAGCCCGCTGCGCGGTTGCGTGCAGGACGGCACGATCTGCTCCAACGCCGGCAATTGCTCCAACGGCCAGTGCAGCTGCAACGCCACCCGCACGGGCCAGTACTGCGAGAAGGACGTGTCTGCCCAGAGCAGCGACCTGAGCGACGCCGCCATTGTCGGGATCATCCTGGCGGTCATTCTGCCGGTCGCGTTCTGCGTCATCCTTTGTTTCGTCGCGCTCGTTCTGGTCTACGTGCTTTTTGGCCGCCGACGAAATGTACGTTTCGTTACACCTCACGAGGTCTCTCCCTCTTGTCCCATGTGACTGACTTTGTGTGCGCGCAGGCGGAGGACTGGCTGGTCGACCCCGCCGAGATCGAGTTCGGCGAGCTGCTGGGAACGGGCGGCTACGGTGAGGTGCGACGGGCCATGTGGCGCGGCACCGAAGTGGCGGTAAAGACGCTGCTCGCCGTGAACGCCAGCAATGAGATAAAGAGCGCTTTTGTCGATGAAGTGCGGCTGATGACCACGCTGCGCCACCCGCACGTTGTGCTCTTCATGGCCGCTTCCACGAAGCCGCCCAAGCTGTGCATCGGTACATGCGCCCTTCCAATGATTCACTTGGTTGCCGACTGGTCTGATCGGGCTCATCGTATCGTCGGCATGCCGGTCACAGTGATGGAGCTCATGTCGCTGGGCTCGCTCTTTGACGTGCTCCACAACGAGTTGATTCCTGACATCCCCTATCAGCTGCGGACCAAGATTCTGCGGCAAGCGGCCAAGGGGCTCTACTTCCTTCACTCCTCTGGTGCGTCACGCCGCACACCTCTGGCCTGCTATCGCGCCAACACTTGGGCGCTGACTTGCTTTGGGGCAGGCATCGCGCACCGGGACCTCAAGTCGCTCAATCTCCTGCTCGACAGCAAATGGGTACACCGCCACAGCCCTGCTCTGCTGAAGAAGAAAGAGGACTGAATATCTGATTGGCGCGAACAGAACACGAAGGTGTCCGACTTTGGGTTGACGAGGTTCAAGGAGCAGCTCAAGCGCACGCAGCAGGAGCAGCTGATGCAGGCCGGGTCCATTCACTGGACGGCCCCCGAGGTGCTCAACGAGGCGTCGCACATCGATCACGAGAGCGCTGACGTGTACTCGTTCGGCATCATCATGTGGGAGGTCATCACGCGCGAAAGCCCCTACGCCTCGATGAGGCACGTCCCGCTCTCGCACCCATCTCTCCGCCTTTATCGGTCCCTTTACATCGCCGCCGCGTACTGACATTTGAGGCCACGACGCACTGCACAGTCCGGCGGCGGTGGCCGTGGCGGTGCTGCGAGACAACCTGCGGCCAGAGGTGCCCAGCGAAGCGCCCGAAGACTACGTGTCCCTCATGACCAACTGCTGGGACAGCGAGCCGCCCATGCGGCCCAAGTTCCTGGAGGTCATGACTCGCCTCGAGGCCATGGCCGACCGCAACTCGAGCACCACGGGCATCGGCTCCTGGACCACCAGCAGCGCCACCGGCACTGGCCCCGCTGTCGGCCGCGCCTCGACCGTCGGCTCGGGCTCGGGCAGCGCAACTCTCTCGGGTACGGCCGCCGAGCTGGGTGGTGCCCACCACTGCCAGTTGTTTAAGTCGCGAATTTTGGTGGGGAGCGCAGGGTCGAGCCACTCGTCGGACCGAGTGCACCGGCTGGGCCACGGCGTGCGGGCGCCCGTGGGCCAGATGGCCATCGTGTTCTCGGACGTGGTCAAGGCTATGGCCCTCTGGGAGCACAACCCTGAGGCCATGAAGGACGCCACGCTGGCCCACAACGCGCTCCTTCGCAGCAGCCTCGCCCAGTACCAGGGCTACGAAGTGCCTTTCTTCAAGTGCGTCAGCCGACTTCCTTTGCCAAGCCCCATTTGGTGGACTCAGCTCACGCGTTTCTTGTGCGGCGCGCAGGGAGGGAAACAACGGCGAGGGTGCCATGTGCGCGGCATTCCAGAGGGCCGAGGAGGCCATGGAATGGTGCATGCACGTCCAGTCCGAGCTGCTCCGCGTCGACTGGCCCCGCGAGCTCCTCACCCACCCGGCGGCGGCCGAGGAGTGGGGCGACGTCGACGACCGCATCATCTTCAACGTGCGTGAGGCCCCCCTCCCTCACCAACCGCGCGTGAATCTCATCAAGACACACACACACACACACGATGCAGGGCCTGCGGGTGCGGATGGGCGTGCATGTCGGGGAGCCTCGGCGCTCGGTGGACCCGATGACCCGGCAGGTCGAGCTCACGGGCCCGGTGGTCAACGCGGCGGCCCGGCTCACGACGATGGCCCACGGCGGGCAGGTGCTCGTGTCCGGAGCCGCGTGGGAACAGGCCAAGGACAAACCGCTGGCCAAGGAGCGCAACCGGGTCTCGTGCGTGGGTCGTGTCGAGCTGCCCGACGAGCCCGCCGCGGGCACCAAGCTGTACGAGCTGCACGTGCGCGGCCTCGAGGGCCGCTTCTTCGGCGGGCTGGGCGCCAAGCACGACAAGAAGCCGCTCGCTTTGACCAGCGGGTCCTTCGCGGGCGAGCCCGTCGACGAGGAGGGCAGCGATGAGGACGAGTCGCAGCTCGAGTACCTGACCCAGGTGGGCGACCCGATGGACAAGGAAGACAGCTTCCTGGCGTCGGCCAACCTGTGCCGGTGGATCATCGACTACAACGAGATCCAGGTCGGGAAGCAGGTCGGGATGGGCAGTTACGGGATGGTCCACTACGGCCGGTGGAAGGGCATCGAGGTGGCCGTCAAGCGGTTCATCAAGCAGAAGCTCACCGAGCGCCGCCTGCTTGAGTTCCGCGCTGAGATGGCCTTCCTCTCGGAGCTGAACCATCCCAACATCGTCATGTTCATCGGCGCATGCGTGAAGCAGCCCAACCTGTGCATCGTGACCGAGTTCGTGCAGCAGGGCAGCCTGCAGAACCTGCTGGCCAACCGCAGCGTCAAGCTGCCCTGGCAGACCAAGCTCGCCATGCTGCGCTCGGCCGCGGAGGGCGTGCTGTACCTGCACCAGCTCCAGCCCACCGTGATCCACCGCGACCTCAAGTCGTCCAACCTGCTCGTCGACGAGTCGATGGCGATCAAGGTCGCCGACTTTGGCTTCGCGCGGCTCAAGGAGGAGAACGCCACCATGACCCGCTGCGGCACCCCGTGCTGGACCGCCCCGGAGGTCATTCGCGGCGAACGCTACTCGGAGAAGGCCGACATCTACAGGTTCGCCCCCGGCCTCCAGCTTCCTCCGCTTTACACAGACATGAGGAGCTTATCTGTGGCTCTCCACTTCTTCTTCTTCTCTTCCAGCTTCGGGATCATCATGTGGGAGGTGCTCACGCGTCGCGTCCCCTTTGCCGGCCAGTACGTCCGCCACGAACCACGGACAAAGGAACAAAAAACGGGTGGATGCTAACGCTTCTTTACAGGAACTTCATGGGCGTGTCGTTGGACGTGCTCGAGGGCAAGCGGCCGCAGGTGCCCGACAGCTGCCCGGAGCCCTTCCGCAAAATGATGAGCCGCTGTTGGCACTCCAAGCCTGAGAAGCGGCCCAACATGGCCGCCATTGCCACCTTCCTCACTCGCCTCGCCGCCGGCGATGGCCTCCTCATTTCCGACATGGCCTGATCTCCTTCCCGTCGACAGCTGTTGCACATTCATTTATTTCTTGTTTTCTGTAAATTGGATAATCATGAAGAAATACAAAAAAACAAGTTCTAGAAAAATACTTGCCGAGAGGAGCACGCACGTTTACCTCCTTGAGGATGCCGGGCCAGCACGTACCCATTACTTGCCTTCATGAGACTGCTCGAGTGGTGTGGCCTTCCTAACTGCTGCTGCCAGTCAGTAGACGTGTTGGTCGTTGGAGCGGAGGCCGAACGGTTGCTGCGCGTGCTGGCCTTGCCGCTCAGTGCTGGCCAAGAAGACGCCAAGGGCCCTACAGCACTTGCTTCGACACAGGCCACGGTGCGCAGCCTTCGCCAACATGACCGACGGGAAGAGAGGGGGACGCACTGACACTAACTACTACAATTCAGAACTTGGGCAAGCGAGTCAGCAGAACGCTTATATTGCCCGACGGTTCGTCTCTGCTGCATCTTCACTTTCACACCCTCGACGGTACAAACCAGCCCAGACGACCTCCCTACAGCTCTAGCTCGTGACCACCACCTCTCTTCCTCCGCACTCAGAGGGGCTGTCTACGCCACACATGCTCCCGTCCTTGCGAGCAGCGGCACCATTCTGCTGCGTCATCGTCACCTACACGCAAGGCAGCGAGGAGAGCCTCGCGGAAGCGGCCCAGTTGGTGAGCCGGTGAGTGGTGCACAAGACGCTGCAATGCACCTTTCCTCCCCGACGCCGAGTGGGAGCAGAACACCGGCGCATGTTCACCTCCTTCCCCCTTGCCCCCAACCGCAGGTTCGTCAGCCGGAAGCTGCAGCCACAGAACAGCAACAATAACAGGCCGCTGGCCGAGGCAGCACCTCGCCCTCAGGCCCCGAGCCCCACGGAGGCGTGCTGCACCTGTGGGGCCCAACACCACCAGCTAGAGGAGGCGTATGCAGGCCGCCTGCCGGACCCAAACAAACTGCTGCGAAGGCGGCGGTTGACTAACGACCTGTCGACGGCAGTGATGCGGCGCTCGCGGCGGCGTTAGCCAGCCCCATATGCTCGTGGAAGATCGGGCCAGGCCTCTTGGTGGGCGTCGAGTCGGCGCCTGCGCTGCCGCCGCTCCCGCCCCTGTTGCCGCTCCCCGAAACCAATGCGGAACCGCCGTCAAACGGCAATCCCTCCACCCTTGCAGCTGCCGCCAATTCGTACGAGCCACATCACGTCACCACAAGGGGGATGGATAGTCATTCAATCGACTCGCTCTCATGGAACTCGCCTCGGGCAGGTCCCTCCTCAAAGAGAATGAAGCCCAACTCATGAAGCGTGCCGTGGAGATCATGCAACCCTTCGACTCCGCCCCCAGGTGTGCTCATCCGCCTATCCCCCTCCCCCCAACAGCCGTTTTTCTCACGTGTTGGCGCCGTTCCTTCGACTCTGGGACGGCCCCCGGGGGAGACAGGAAGGTCCACGAGCAGAACGCGTGGTCGGCGCTGAGCATTTACGAGTGGGCTGTAGTGGACGTGTACGGGCAACGCCGCCCCAACGCCCCGCCGCTCCCGGTGGGCTCCGTCGCTCGCCTGCTGGTGCCGGGCCCAGCGACCTTTGCCTCCCCCTCGCTTCTCGGGTGGCTCCGCGCCAAGCTGAAGGCGTAACAACAACAACACCCACAAGGGTGCGCTTTGTTTTTGTGTTTTCTTGTTCTAAGAGGGCGAGGAGGAAGAAACATGGCGGAGGAGGGACGGTGGAGGTGGGAGGAGGCCTCTCACAGAGAAGGAGAAGAAGGAGAAGGAGGAGGCTGGGTGGTAAGGTGATGGTGGTGGCCTGGTCGCTACGAGTCCGAGGTGGAGATCTTGGGGAGCTTGGGGGTTTGGATGGAGAACTTGAGCCGCTTCGGATCTCGTTCCGTGCCCTCGTCCTCGTCCTTGCCCTTGCCATCAGACCCGTCTTCCGCCGCGGCACCCGCGTCGCCACCATCGTCGTCGCTGTCCTCGCGTCCACCTCCGGCGACGACGACAGGCACGAAAGGCGAGGGAGTAGTAGAAGTGGAAGAAGAAGAAGATGCAGAAGAAGATGCAGAAGAAGGTGCAGAAGAATTATTCTCCGCGGTGGAGTCGTTGTCGTTGTCGTCGTCCTCGCCCACGCGGTGGTTGGCCGCCTCTGGAGCCAGCTCCCTCTTCCGCTTTTTGGAGGGATCGTCCGCGCCGGCCTGTTCCACCTCGTACTCTACTGCCACTCCTTCCAGAAATTCAACGACATCGCGCTCAAATGAGGGGTAGTAGGGTTTGCTCGAAGAAGTCGTCGTAGTCGTCGTGTTCGACCTGCCGGCGGCTTTCCCTCCCTCCGCCTCCTCGGCCTCGCCCTCTTCCTCCTCCTTTTCGGCCTCGTTCTTTCCCTTTGCCTTGAAGTCGCGCTCCTCTGCGGGCTCGAGCTCCGGGCCAGTAAGCTCGTAGTCGTCGAAGAAGTAGCTGTCGTCCACGTCATCGTTCGCCGACCTTTGTGGCGACCTGCTTGTGCGCTCCCCGCGGCGGAGGAGGCGAGTGAGCCACAGAGGCCATCGAGGGAACGAAAGGGAGAGAAAAACAAAAACTAATAATAATGATAATAAATAACTAAATAAATTAAAAAATAAATTAAAAAATAAAAGGGCAAAAGGGCGCCAAGCAGTACTTGGTGGGCGCGGCAAAGGCCTTGTTGACGTTGTCCTCGTAATCCTTGTTCTGCTCGTACTTGAGCTGCAACAGCTTGAACGTCTCCACGTAGTCCACCTCCTTGAAGATGTCCGCGTAGTTCTCCATCACGTGCTTCAGCAGTATCTTGATGTTCTCCTGTGGCCATGTTTGTGGTGTGTCGCCCTGCGTCAGCCGACCCGCGCAACTTGTGGCTCTCTGCAGAGAGGAGGCGGAACGGACCTTTCGGATGTAGTCAAAGAGCTCGATGATGGCCGAGTTGATGAGGTTGTACTTCTTGCCATTCGCGACAAAGAGCTGCACGATCGGGTCGAACAGCTTGAACTTGATGATGTGTCGGTTGTAAAAGTCGTCCTTGGCCGCAATCAACGCCCGGAAGAACCGCAACGCCGCTGTGCCGCCGCAACCATCACCAGCCGCGCCGTCAGACCAATGGCGGGCGGGCGATTAAGGGGCGCAAGCCAATGAGGGGAGAGAAAGGGGATTTGGGGGGGAAGTACCGAGGGCGACGTGCTTGGGCTGGGAGCTGGAGAGGAGCTTGGAGACCTTGGCGGCGATGTTGTTGCCCAGCGTGAAGTACTTGATGTGGTAGCCGTGGTGCTGGCAGCAATAGGCCAGCAGCTCGCACAGCTCCTGCCGGCGCGCGGGCTTCATCTCGGCCTCGCTGGGCGTCACGTCGCTCGTAGAGGAGCTCTTGTTCTCGACGTCCATGATCGGCGCCATCAGCCCCTTCATGAACGTCTGGTAGAAGAGCGTCAGGAACTTTTCCTTGTCGGGCGTCTGGTTTCGTGTTGGTGTGTGTGCGGCCAGTCAGTTTGTGGTGGTCATCGCCCCCCCAGAGGAACACTTGTGGGGCGAACCTCCTCCATGGTGTCGGTATCGACGAGGATTCGGATGATCTCCACAAACTGGGAGAGGAGGCCCACGTCGGACTCGAGGACCACCCGGTCCACGAGCTGGCGGAAGAGCGGGTAGTTGGGCCGCTGCGCCATGAGGAACTCTCGGAAGTGCACCGGATCATGCGACAGCACGTTATTCACCAGATCCGCGCTGTAACCACCAACCACCGGTGAGACTTGAAGGCACAACACGTTGTGGGACAGGAGAGGAGAGAGGAGGAGCACGGCACCAGCTGAGCCGAATCTTGATGTTGGGCTCCGCTAGGGCGTTCTCAAAGATCTCAAACATGCCGTGCTTGGCCAGTGCCCTGCGGAGGGAAGCAAGCAAGGGACCGCGCGTGTGAGTGCGAGTGCCACCAGCCACCACCACCATCAAAAAAAAAAAAAGGGGAGGAAGGGAGGAAGGGAGGAAGAAACAGGCAGAGGCGCCCGTACTGGTAGAAGTCGCGCTGCTGGAGGGGCTGCAGGTTCTTGGCCAGTGAACAAAACTCTTGGAGGAAGCCCAAAAGATCGACCAGCTCCTCCTTTGTTGCCGTCTTGAACTTGGAAAATCTGTGCACCACGCGATAGGCAAGCCGCGCGCGCATGAGCCAACGATTGGCGGAGGAAATAAATAAATGATTAATTATTGATCAAGGAGTTACACGGTATTTAGAGGACAAGAGCAAGGATTAAAAAGGGAAAAGGGGTTGACGTACAACTCGGTGAGGAAGGTAGTGTCTTTGTACAGGTGATCCACAATCTCCACGTTGTTGAAATAAATTATCGAATTGATGGTCGCGAAGGTCAAGTCGTCGAGGAGCCGAGGCAAGATGACGTCCTTCAGATACTGGATCCTGAAGGTCTGGTGGATCTTCTTGAGTATGTCGGCGTTCCGGATCGGTACGACTTCCTTGAACACGACGCTGTTCTGAAGGTACTTGCGGTGCTCCAGCTTGGGCGACACCTCCGGATCGTCTGTCATGTCATACCCGACCCAGATAGCACAGATGAGTTGAAACGTCGATTTTTTAAAAAAAAAACATGTTTTTTAACATCAATAATAATCAAATAATTTGACGAGTGACAAAAAGAGGCAGGGACACGTACATTCCAAGGCTCCCACTGAGGTCATGTAGTTCTGGTCGTTGAACATCGTCTCCAGCAGATTGGGATCGTTCAGAAGAACTGCGATGACGACCGTAATCAGTGTTCGGCTCGAGGTGGCAACATGTTTGGGAGAAGGCCGTGGACGTACCGAGGTTCTTGAAAATGTTGAACATGATGTGAAGCTGCGCCTGGTTGCCGGATTCCTCCACGACCTTGAACAGGTCGATGAGCTTGGCCAAGTACCCCTGAGTGCGAGCACGAGGAGAAGAAGAGCGGTGAGGATTATGACGAGAGAGGCAAGGAGGGCGCAGAAGGGGAGCACAGCACGGGCACGAGCAGGAGCACGGACCTCTCTCGTGACCGAGGTGGCGAGCCTCTCCTTCATGTGGGCGTTGTGTTCACCGTCGAACACACCGTTCATCTTCTGCAAATTGCCAAGGTTGGCTGGCGGCAGCTTGATCCCGCTGAAGTAGCTCTCTGCTTTTGTTTTAGTCTCAGTCATGGTTGGCCAACCAGGCTCAAAGCTTGAGACGAACGCCATACCTTCCTCTGTGACAACCTCCTCTGAGGACTCCGCAGGGTTGCGGCCCTGCACAGCACAGATTTGCTCCCTGTCGAGGATTGGGCAGGAACAAATAGACACTTGAAGTCTCAGCTCCAGGTGTGCCAAGCAACAGCGCACAGGCACCTCTGGCGTACCA
Source organism: Acanthamoeba lenticulata (assembly GCA_002179805.1). Classification (NCBI taxonomy): domain Eukaryota; phylum Discosea; order Longamoebia; family Acanthamoebidae; genus Acanthamoeba; species Acanthamoeba lenticulata. The sequence goes on from NAVB01000584.1 coordinate 73,560, forward strand.
CACTTCTTTGCAGCCCTGCTCCTCTTGGAAGCTAAGAGCAAGGTCAAATCCAGATTCAGGTTCTTGCCACACGATGAGAGTGTCTGGGCGACAGACAAAAATGAATGAGAAAAATTTAAATTTTTAAACATGGTGTGGCGAGAGGCAAAAGAGGAGATTGAGGTTACCCTGTTGGAGCTGGTAGATGTCCTCCGTCTGGATTTTAGATTCGAGAATGGTCTCCCCGCCCTTTTCTTCCGATTTGACGATGAGAGCGAGTGCGTCAAAGGTCTGAGGTAGAATTACAGAGGCGCCATGTAAGAAAATCGGATGGAGAAAGAAAAATGCCCTCTACTGAAGGCCTAGGTGAATCATCGGTACCTCGTGATGAACGCAGGCAACGTGGCCGGTGCCAACGTCGTCCCACTGCCCCTCATCATTAAGTTTATAGACTTTCACTCGGCGCCTTGTGCTCTTCTCTCCAACTGATTTGTCGGGATTCATGCTGTGTCCTCTGCTCCCGCCTCGCAATTCCTTCTAAATTGCTTATCTAAATGAAATGAAGAGGGACGAGCTGAAAATTATAGCATTCAACCTCTTCGATTGCTGTTCGTCCGGCACGTGAAGCTGGGAAATACTTATAAATTGCCTAAGTCCAGCGAGAGGTGATGAGGTGCGGCAGAATGAAGGGAGGTGGTGCTGCAGAGGTGCAAGAAGCTGACCCGCTGAAGGCACACGCTGCTGATGGGATTGATGAAGAGCGCAGAGAGCGTGTTTGGCGCGAAAGCGGGGCAACCTGGACCCTCTACCGGAAACAGAGAGGCCTGGCTCGTAGCCGGTTTTGCGTGTCAAAAACAAAAAAAACGCCTTCCTCGCCCAGGAAAAAAAAGAATTTTTTGGCCAGAAGAATTGGGAAAGAAAAAGTTGCGAAAAAAGAATAGATGTGTTTACACGATCGGCCCTCCCTCTCCCCGTGCGCTAGCGTGTGGGTTTGCGCAAACCACTGTTCAAGCCCTCTCCTTTCCCTTGTCCGTAGACTCGGTCGTCGCAGCGTTCGCCGCTCGAATGACTCGCGTCCCATTCTTGTCGACCACCTTAATGACGAAATTGGGGGAGTTGATGATGAAGCGGGCCTGCAGCTCAGCGATGCACTTATCGATGATGTCGACGCCCTCGTCCAGCGTCAGATTCTTCTTGTAGTACTTGTCGAGAATGCTGAGGCAAAAGTAGGCGCAGTAGCCGTGTGCGGCATACTCAAGCTTGTCCATGCTGGCGAGGTAATCGAGGAAGTAAAGGGAGGGACCGTCCTCATCGACGCCGCCAAGAAGCAGATTAACTTGATAAGGCGAGCTGCGCAGTGCATCGGCAAGCTCACCTCGCACGAAGTTGGCAGTCGCATGCATGCCCAGCGAGAGGTTGTTTCTGAACCGATAAAGCTTCAAGTTGCGCTGGACGTACTCGGTGAAGTGCACTCGATCGCCCACGGGCCCCGACGCGCCGATCAGCTTGTTGCTGTCCAGCTCCATGATCTTATCGTCGTCCAGCTTCATCTTCAGCACCGAACGCGCCGTCCCCGTGTCGGCAGCCAGGAGTACGAAATCAGCACCCACCAATCCAATCAACGAGTCAGACATCTTGTCGGTGCGCTTCCTTTCTGTGCGTGTGTGGCTCCCCCAAGGATCCTTCTCCCCTCAACTTGCGTGGTGGCACAGCGAAGGGTTTGCTGGGCCTTTTTTCTTCTTGGCATCTTAAGAATGCGCTAAAAGAAAGCTTGCTTTTTTCTCTCTTTCCTTTCCGTTGCGCGTGTGACGAGCACAAGAACACTCGAAGAGGACGCTGGGAGGATACCGGCAAAGAACGTGCTCGCTTGCCCACGCCCTCGTCCAGCTCCTCCTCCTGCTGCTCCATGGCGCACATCACTCGGACCCAGCACCACAAGTTTGGCATTCTGTGGTGCGAAGATAGTGCTAAGTGGGCTGGCAATTGGTCTCTGTACCCAGCTGCCTTCCAAGAGCCGAAGGACGAGGCGTACTGGGAGGTCTTCAACGTGTTCGAAGGCCAGATTCCTCCCTTGGACCTTGTGCACGAGTATTCGGGTACTAGGCCCCGCCTGCATTTCCTTTGCGCGGAGCCCCACTGTTGACTCCGTCCCGTGGGCGACACTGGGCTCCGGGGCAGGTTTCGTCATTAGCGGTAGTCACTGTTCTAGCTACGACGACCAGCCCTGGATCAAGCAACTGCATGAGTGGATTAGGGGGTACACTGGCTCTCCTGAGTGCTTGTACTTGCCAGTGACGGCAAACGTCCGGGGACCTCACATGATACTGGCGCAGGTATCGAGACCTCGCCTTGAAGCAAGCAAGTGGGCCGCAATTGGTCGGTATTTGCTTTGGCCACCAGGCAATCGGGGATGCGCTGGGTGGGCGAGTGGCGCCAAACGGGCTCTTCGTTCTCGGCCTCGAGCGCCTGCAGCCCACGGAAGGGTAGGCCCTGACCTCAATTGGCACAAGAGGCAAGCAGGTCCATCAGACTGTTGAACGTCACCATCTGGGTGGGGTGGGGGAGGGCAGCTTCATGTCCAAGCCCTACGTGCGGCAAGCTCTTGCCGAGCTTGGGCTGGACGCGGTCCCACAGACCGTACACGTCCTGCAGAGCCATGGCGACGCCGTGGTGACGCTCCCGCCCGGTGCCGAGTTACTGGCCTCCTCCGCCAACACTGCTGTGGAAATGTACACGATCGCTGATCGCATCATCGGCATCCAGGTAACGCCTCTCCATTTTCGCTGCTTCTGCTCCTGGGACAGTTCTTTAATGGCGCTTTGGGGGGGCGTAGGGCCATCCTGAGTTTGCTCCGGGACTGCTAAAGGGTGCGCATCCTCACGGGCTTGCTGCGTCTACCTTTGCTGTTCGATGAGCCGCAGCAGTTGACGCAGTACTGGTGTGTGATGTGGTGTGCAGAGAAAATTATGGATTCCATGGTGGGTACGTGAGGCGCCTCCCATCGACTCATCGATCTGTCTTTGGTGGTGGGTGGCCCCAAATCATGTTTGACGCCCGATCCACGCGGTGGTGGTGCACCGCCACCAAGCCAGGGGAGGCCTCACGACGGAGGCGGCGGCCGAGATCGAGCGAGTGATGGCCGAGGAGCCGCTGCACCACACCTTTTTGCGCAAGGTGATCCACAACTTCATCTACAGGTGTGCAGCCACCAGCGAGACCGCCACACTGGAGGAGATGCCTGTCGCGTGAGTGCCCCAGCACTCACCATCATCAGCACGAAAATTCGCGGGTGCGGCGGAGGCCGGTCAAGCCGACCGTTGGCGTCGTTCACGCCGTCGGCGTTTAATTTGGAGAAAAGTGAGGTTGAAGGGCGACAACAACAAACAAGGACACACCATCACCGGGCCGCACACGTTCAGGCGCCTTTTTTGAAACGGGGAGACAAAGATGGGGGCGACAGACAGCAAGGCGGCTCCTTCGAATGGATCCGCTGCCGCTTTCGCGCCGCCCCCCAGCAGCAGCGGGGAGAAGCGAAGGAAGGTCAAGTGGCGAGAGGGCACCACGCCCACCGGGGCAACTGGGCATACTTCCTCTTCCTCCTCCCTGCCTCCCCCTGGGCATGCGCGCCAGCAGGCCGTCGCCCGTGGGGGCGCCGTGGGGCGGGGTGGCAAGAACGACCGGGTCTACTATGAAAATCTCAACAACCGGGCGAGGAAGAACAGCATCGAGCGCATCAGCGGGATGCGCCTCGCCGGCTGGCTCTCGCGGGAGGAGGGCAACGCCAGGCCTCCCGTTCCTTCTGCCGGGCAGGTGCCCCCCGCGCGAGCCATCATCCGCAGCTCCGCCCCGGAGCCCACCCCGACCTCGACCTCGACCTCCCCCTCCTTTTCGTCCTCTCCTGCGCTGTTGCTCGGCGGCAGGCCCTCCTCGGCGTCGTCGTCCACCTCGGGGTCGCCGCGGCCGGCCAAGAACGAAAAGCGGAAAGGGGCGATCGCCTCCTCCCTGCCTTCGTTCTCTGGCCGAGACGACGGCGTGGGCGAGCGGGGAGACGCCGCCACGACGACGACCAACATCGCCGTCGACACGAAGCAGAAGAAGACAAAGAAGACGAAGAAGAAGACAAAGAAGAAGAAAAAGAGGAAGGACAAGGCCAGAGCGCGGCCGGGCAGTGACGGGCCGGTCGTGCGGCAGGAGGGCGAGGCCAGCCATCCGTCCGGGTGCAGCAGCAGCAGCGGGAGAGATGCCCCACACACTTCCACGTCACTCTCATCGTCTTCTTCTTCTTCACTGTCGACGTCATCGGCATCGTCGTCTTCACCATCAAAGAAAGCGCGCAAGAAGAAGACAAAGATGAAGAAGAAAACAAAGAGCGTGGTATCGGGTCAGGAGGGGCAAGGGGAGGTCGACGAGGAGGCGTGGGCGCGAAAAGAAAGGTTCGAGCAGCTGAAGCAGCAGCGACAGGAGAAGAAGAAGCAGCAGAAGAAGACAGAGGACACGAACGCGAATGAGAAAGCCAAGAAGAAGAAGAAGAAGAAGCGACGACAGGATAAGGAAAGGCTCCCGCTGGAGCGGTGGGACTCGGAAGTGCCCCTGTGGCTCAGCAAGGCCATCGAGCTCGAGGAGGAGTGGGAGCGGGCCGGCGGCACGCGGCGCCGCGGGGACGGCAGCGCCCACGAGACCACCGCCGTCGAGGACGAGGAGCTCGAGCTCCTGTTCGACGACCTCCTGCAGGAGGTCACCTCCAAGCTCCACACACCACCCGCGCTCGCGCCGCCCGTCACGACGGCCCAGACCAGCAGCGCCTCGAAGGACGTCTCCCGCGAGGCGACGCCGCCGCCAAACCCCATCAAGCCCGCCTCGTCCACTGCGCCACCGTCTGAGCTGCCCGCCGCGGCGAGCGCGGTGGTCGGCACGACTGTGCCGGCGGCGATCGTGCCGGAGGCGGGCGCGGGCTGCGGTGATGTCGTGACCGCAGCGCCGGCGGCTTCCGTCGACCATCGGCTGGCCAGCAACGCTCGCGAGAGGGACGGGGAGGCGTACGACCAACTCGCGGCCCAAGCCGCTGAAGCGCTGCCCAGCCCGCGACGGGCGTCCGACGGCACGAGCGAGCCGGAGGCTGAAGACGAGCAGCCAGCTGCGGTGCCCTCGCCAACGGCGGACGCTCTGAGCGTTGAGACCAGCAGCGAGCTACAGCACGATGAAGGCGCCTCATTCGTGGCCGCGGACCAGGTCGTGTCGCCCCCCGACAGGGCCGAGCCGCCCGCCAATGCCGTGGAAGACGCGCCGGCCCCAGCCGCGGTGCCGATCGTTTCGGCCAAGTCACCGCTCCTCCTGAAGAGGGCGGCACTGCTTACCCAGTCGGCGACGTCGATGAGGGCCAAGCGGACCATCTCGCCGCGCGACCGGAACAGCGTGCGGAACCTCGTCACGCTGTGGGAGCAGCGCGTGGGCACGTCGCCCGCGGTCTCCCCCACATCGTCGGCCGCCTCTTCCCCCGTTGTGCGCTCAGCAGCGCCGGAACGACGTCGCGCGCCGCGGACGATGGACAGCAGCGCCAGCAGCATCCTCGCCACCCCGCCGCGCTCGCCCGCGAGCATCGCCAAGCGAGGGTCGGCCGAGGGCCGCACGCGAACCGCCGCGCCAGCCGAGTCCCCCGCAGGCATCGGCAGCGGTGGCAGCGGCAGCGGCAGCGGCCGGCGGAAGGGGGCCAGCCTCGGGCGGCGGGACTACCGCAACTTGAACAAGATCCTGACCGCGCTCAACGGGGATGATGACGACGACGGGGGCTCCTCGTCGCTCACGGGCTCCGGCCCCTATCCCTTCCCGGCCAGCGGGAGCGGCCGGCGGCTGGCCACCTCATCGCCGCATGGCTGGCGCGCGTTTGCGCGGGGCGAGGGCGTCGGCGACTCGTCCGGCAGCGACTCGGGCAAGGCCCGCGAGGGGGACGAGCCTCGCGGCGGGGTCTCCACCTCCGAGAGCGACTCGGATCGTGAGTTGCTTCGTCAGGCGCAAACATCCCAGCAGCAGCAGCAACAACAACAGCTCCCCTCCGGCACCACGGTGTTGCAGCTCACCAAGCGCCTCATGTTCCCCCCGCCCGTGCCCGCCGCGGGCGAACCCCACCCGGACTCTCTGTAAGAACAACCACGCCCCCTCTCTTGCCCTCTCTTCCTGTAAATAAAAAAAAAGAGACAATTTTGAGCAGCCCACCGCTTTCAGAAGGGTGTGTAGGCCGCCAGGACGCGCGCGTTGTGGTCCGGGTCTGGGGTCTGCGCACACAGAAAGCCGCGGTGAGCAACTCGGGCGCTCGAGCTCGAGCTAATGGGGAAGTTGTTGCACCTCATTACGCAGAACAAAGAGAGGCTCAAAGTCGCCGTCGGGAGAAGGGTGCTCCAGCTCCCACCTATTGAATTGATCGACGGGAATAGGTGGTGAGAACGATCATCAAGATGGGTCGGCCGCGAGGTGCCGCAAAGTAGGTACCGAGAGTGCCACTCGTAGCCAGCAAAGATCTTCTCGATCTTCCAGTGGCGCAAGAGCATTGGCAATCGCAGCTTGCCGTAAATGCGGTGCATGTTGAACACGATGTTATCCTGGGAGACCGGAACGGAGAGGAACAGCAGTCCTCCGGGGCGGACAAGACACTTCATCTTCTTCATCATCTCCAGGTCGCCGTTTGGTCGCAGCGGGTCTCCATATCTGCGCACGGTGATCGTCAGCAGATATTACCTGACCGCTTGGGTGGGTGCTGGTGTACCTGCCCAGGCCATCGTGTTCGAATGACGACAGGGAAAGGGCCACGTCAAACAACTCTGGCGCCTTATCATAATCTGCGACGGTGAGGAATCGCAGCCTTGTGTCGTCCGCTGTGATGCGCTGGAAGTCGATCGTTGTGCAGGAGCGGCCACCATAGACCAGACACACGCTCTCATAGACCGGCCTGTTGGGCGCAAGTGCTATCAGCAAACTGAAGGAGAAGACTTGGCCAAGATATTACCTTTGACTGCCAAGGACAACAACATCCTTCGTGTAAAGGGGGAACTCCTCTAGAGCTTTATAGAGCTGCAAGTCAAGTCTGCCGTAGTAGTTGCCCAACCGACTTTGTACCTTAGCGATCGCTGCACGCAATATGTGAGCTTGTGGCCAGCTATTTGTTTGCATGGCCATGCGTACTCTCGTCAATCTGCGCTTGGGAGTAGTGATGGGCCTTCTGGTAGTCAGGCCCTGTTTGGCACTTGTACTGCGGCACAATGCCGACTTTGCCTGCTCATGTGGTTTGAGCATGTGAGGAAGAGTGCATTTCAAAGCTGGGAAACGGACCGCCGAGCGTGAACTCGCTCAAGAGCCTCTCAGGTATCTCTCGGGGACAGTTGGCTGGGTCCATGTTCATGTCCTCGTCTTTGTCTGCTCACAAAGATGGCATATGAGGCTGTGGCCGCGAGCAGTAGAGAGAGGAAATGGTGGCACCTGAGTGTTCAATGCCCCACTCTGCTAAACAACTTTCTATGTAGAGGTCATCGGCCGATCCAAGTGGCACCGCACCGGCCCACAGCAGCAGCCCCACCACCAGCACCAGCGTGCCAAACGCGGCAGCTGCAGCAACCACTCTTGGTTGAAGCTTCTGCCCTGCGCGTTTACCCTTTCCCATCTGCGTAGTACGCTTTGTCTAAAAGGGTTGAAGCTGCGACCCACCTCAGCGGTGCTCTGAGCCTAAGGGACAGGTTAGAGGCTGCAAGATCTCAGGCTTGAGACTTGTTGGCCCAAGCGGTGCTGGCCTGGTAGGAAAAATCTCGGTTTTCTATTTTTGTCTGTTTTTTAATGTCATTTTTTTTAACTTCGTCACGCGGATCAAATTCCATACTTTCATCGGTCCGCGCGAACAGAGAGGCCTAGGCCGCTCTCTGCCTCGTCCGACTCGGGCTCGAAGCGCAGGTGTTGCGTTTCAAACTCGTCGCTGAGGCTCAGCGTATCAAGTTTCTCCTCGTCGTCGTGCTTGTTGCCCAGCACTCCGGCGGCTGCCTCCTCGGCGAGCAGCAGCTCATCGTTGGGCAGTGGAGCAAAGGCCGGTTGTCGGTAGGCCTCGGCCATGCGGGCCTCGCCGAGGCTCTCGCGCCACCGTGTCTCGGTGGCCGAGTCGACCGAGCCGTAAGCGATGACGTGTGACCAGCCAAAGTGGAGGAGGAGCCACAGGGTGATGGTGAGGAAGGGCAGCGGCACGAGCGCCACGCCCCCGGCGTACTCGCTCAGCCCGAGGATGCCGATCATGGTGATCTGGAAGATCACGGCCGAGAGCATCAAGTGGTGCAGCGCGAAGGAGAAGGCCTTGCCGCCGCCCTGCCACCGCTGCTCGGTGGATCGGTGGAGGTTGTGGCCGTCGATCAGGAGCGACAGCACGAAGAAGATGAAGCCGAACACGGAGATGAGGGGGGCCATCACGCTGTAGCACAGCGTGATCGTGAAGATCAGAAGGCTGTTTGAGTAGCCGCTGACAAAGTCAAAGTCGCCGGCCGTCAGCAGTTCGCGCCTCTGTCACGTAATCAGGGTCATGGGCGTGTCAGCAGGTTTCGAAGCCATGCGCAGCCTCAGATTCTGGGTCGCACCTCGGTCGGGGTGATGGGGCGGGCGAGAAGCAGCCACTTGAACGCGCAGCTGATGAGGCGCACCCAGCGGAACAGCTGGAAGGGCAGCCGGCCGAGGCCCTGGACCATGATGAAGATGGTGAAGAACAGGGCCTGCTGCGGCAACGAGTTGGCCAGCAGCGAGACTAGCTCGCTCGGCTCATCGATAATTTGGCGCTGCACCGAGCAGGAACGCGCAGATGAGCGACGCGCAGACGAGAAGACGATGGCGCTGAAGGGAGGAGTACCAAAGCGAGGAAGAAGGTGCCCTCGATCGCCACCACGAGGAAGACGTTGAGGAAGAGGAAGAAGGAGTACATGATCATCGCATACCACTCGGCCGACGAGTAGCTCGCCAGACCGCCGAAGCGAACGTAGGCCAGCTTGAAGAAGTGCTTGACCAGGATCAGCAGCACGGTGATGACCACCGCCGGGAGGAAGCCTTCGAGCAGGGCGACGCCCGTGGGGCGCAGGCCCGACGTGATCGTGTCGGCCACCCACTCCAAGCCCGACACCTGCCGTATGATCCCCAAGGGTCAGAACATCCCTCGACCGCCGGAGAAGGGAAGAGAAAAGAAAAGCGCCGCACCTGCTGGAGGGTCGACAGGTGGAACAGGGAGACGATAAAGGTCTGCGGAATGACCCATGCGAGGCTGATCATCACCAGGGCGAGCGTGATGAAAAGCATCCGCAGCAAGTGGGAGCCGTAGCCCTTGCGCACCTGCTTCCAGTTGACGTCGCCTGAAAGCATCGGTGGATGGCCGCGAATGGACGCGTCAGTACACTGCGCAGTCCGACACGCGGAGAGGACGTACAGGGTGACGGGGCGGGAGTGATGGTCATGGTCGTCGGGTCGGTGAAGGCCACCATCTTCATGCGCGAGAAGAGGGGCGTAGAGAGCGTCACGAATCCCGTATCCGACTTTTGCAGGTGCCTGTATACAGACAAGATGACAAAAGGGGTGAGCGGAGTTGTCGTCGTGAGTTGAGGGTGATGGGCGAACCGGCGCTTCTCACGCTGCACGAGGGCGATCTGCTGATCGAGCTGGACAATCCTCTCACGGTAGAGCTCGGCTGCTCCGACCTGTACAACCTGGTTGTGAGCTGCTGGTGGCCAATGGGCTCTCAGTGGTGGATGCTCACCTTCTGCCCGAACAGCTCGAGGATGCCGTTTCGCGTGTAGACCGGGCCATGAGCGCCCCGCATCTCGGCCTTCTCTAGCTTAAGGCGGTACTTCCTTCGCTGCTTACGCAGCGCGTCGAGGCGCCCGGTGTGCCACACAAAGTTGACGGCGACCACCGAAGCGTTGAGCCTCGCCTCGAACCAGCGCTGAAGCACCTTCTTGCCGAGGAGGTCGTGCGGGATGTTGCGGAGGAGCAGCGTGTAGGCGCGCACACAGTTGGCGGCCAGGTAGCCACTCCTGAGGGACGCGTAGCGCTTGAACGTCCAGACGATCATGCCGTAGAAGAGGAACGAGTAGAGGTAGGTGAAGGCGATGTGCGCAATGAACCTGTCCGAGCGCTTCGGGACGTTGGACATTGTCAACACGCCCATCTCCTCTGAGGTCGAGATCGCGCCAAAGGTGAGGCACTCGGCAAAGGGGAAGAGTTGACGTGCGCGGGAAGGGTGGGAGAGAGCAGACACGCACGGCGCTGAGACCGGTCGTCGTCGTGAGAAGTGATGTTGATGGGCAAGAGGACGGCGCATCCCGTGACCATCATGATGAAGCACAAGGTGCAGCACATGCGCAGGAAGCGGAGATACATCACGCCGTCCTCGCCATGTCGATCGAACACGTCGCCCTCTCGAACCCTGTTCGTGTCCACCTTCAGCCACGTCGACAACACCAGGTGGGTGGGTGGCCGTGTACCAAAGGGCTCTCCATAACCAGTGGATGAAGCTGTGATCGGCCGAGTTCTGATGGTGCACGTCGTCCTCCTCATCCGTGGTGGAAGTGTCTGAGTCTGGAAGCCTCCCTTCTTCGGTGGCCCCCTTGCGTCGATAGGGGTTAAAGAAGCTGCAGTGGCATGAGCGACGGTGAGTAAGGACGCTTCATGCACCCAGTGGTGGAGGGTTGCGATGAGCTTACCTGCGCAGACTCAGAGGTCCGAATCGCCGAAGTATGCAGAACAAGACGAAGGCGGACCCGCCGATAAGGGCGTTGAGCCAAAGGTTGGTGTAGAACTTGGCGACCGAGTGGTCGTTGACGTCCATTACTTCAGAGTGACGTGGGCTCCAGTTCGATTTTCACGAGTTGAAGGGGACGTCTGGTGTTGAAGGTTCTGTGTGCGTCTGGGCAAGAGGGTTGAGAGGTTGTGGTGTTGTGGTGTTATCGTCAATATGTGTTGTTTGTCTTGTCCAGAGCCGTGAAAACCTTGATACGCAGCTCGAGGGCACTACACGCAGCTCATGTCGCGAGCGCCATCTGGACCAGCCTGCGCGGGCGAAATCCTCGCCTAACCCCCGAGTTTCACCAAGGTGATTGGCTTGGCGCCTCCTTGCGCGTGCGTTTCTGCGGACTGGGCCAAGGGTTCGAGCCCGGCCCTTTTAATAATATAATGCCGAAAAAAAGAAAAAAAGAAAATGAGCCCTACCACGGCAGAGGGCGTCAGTTGACCAACTGGGAGCGTGCGCGGACGAGCTCCGCATAATAGGCCGTCAGGACGCGCTGCTTGTTGAGCTTGTTGCGCACCATCGCTCGCTTAGACGTCAGGAGTTGTTGCGCCTTGTCCAAATCAAGTTGCTTGTAGCGGTAGAGCAGCCACGCCATCGCTACGGCCGCGCTGCGCCCTCGACCTGCACCGGAGGCCGGCCTAAGCAAGGAGCGGGCCTCACATAAAAAGGGCGCGTTTTGTACCGGCCATGCAGTGGATCAGGACTTTCTTGCCCTGTTGGACGTTGCGCTCGATGAACTGGACGGCGCTCTTCATATCCTCGATGGTGGGCTCGGTGTGATCCACAGTGGGCAGATACAGCTGCTCAATATTCTGATGTGGGGACGGTCTCCTCAGCACCATCAACTGAGAAAGAGATGCGAGCTCTGCTTGTACCTTTGCCTTGTAGAACTCGAGCGGGCCGCCAGCCTCGTCACACATGTTGACAACTGCGCAGAGGGGGAAGCGTCACAGTGTGAGCATAGCCAAGACATGTGCACAGGCACAACGGGGCTCGTGGCTGTACCGGCACGGATGTCCATTGACGCTAGGAGGTTCTGGTTCCATAACGTGGGCAGGCAGCCCAAGTACACGTCGTCGTCAATCTTGCTCCAGTACGGAGACTTGCGCAACCCGAGTGCGAAAGTGCCAATCTTCCCAATAACGAGTGAGATTCACCCCCAAATGATTAAACGGGCTGAGTTCACGTCGTACCACAAAGGGCAGTTTCGGGTAGTGCACGGCCCGGCCGACCCATCGGGCGAGCGGAATGGGCAGCTTGCCATGAAGGAACGGCTTCCATATGAAGTAATAGATGAGAGCCAAGACCGCCACTACCCAGAACACAAACGTCCACGTCACCTCCATGGCCGTTCTGTGATTGATGTAGTCGCGTTACCGTGTCAACGTTGGCCGCAAAAAAATAAATAAATAAAATGCTCTCCTTTCTATTTCATAAATGAGAAAGAAATTTTTCCCAGAGAGGTTTGTTTTCTCTTTCTTTCAAGGCGAAAGGTACGGCTACAGGCCGACTACGTCGACGTCCGGACGGGGGCCAGCAATGGCGCTGATGAGGCAATCGACCAAGAAGAACACACCAGCAGGAACCAGCTCCGTGATGAGCTCCGGTGCCATGCCCTGGTATCAACGCCCGGTCAGTGTCAGGCGTGGCCGTGAAGGGGGTTTTTAGAAAGCCAAATCACGCACGTGATAAAAGCCGGGCAGGCCCTCTTCGTTCCAGATGCGGACGAAGCAGTCCACGGCACCCTTGTAGGGAACCGTCCACATCTGCACGAGCAGTGGAGAGAAGTGTAGGGAGTTCATTTGCTCGTGCGCTCGGCCAGCGGCGAGTAAGGCGACGACGAACCTCCAGTCCAGTGCCCTGAATGTCGAGCCGGCGCACTACCGTCTGCAGCGGGCGGGCGAGCAGCGTGACCAAGACAGCGCGACCGCACTGGTCGCCGGCCACCGCCAGTGACTGCACCGAGCTCTTCGCCAAGGGGTTGCTGGCGCCACACGAGAGCGAAAAACAGCATCAACCCAGGATCAAAACGAGCAAGAGTTAAGAGGAGCATGGTAAGGGTGGGGAGTTGCGTACGCAATCCGGAGGCGCTGCGCCAGCGACTGGAGGGGGGACGCAGAGTCGTAAAGAGAGTAGGTCACGCTGGAGACAATTTCATGCGCAGCGGCCGGTCCAAACGAGCGGGTGAAGACGGAGAAGCCGTGTTGTGCCCACATGTGTCCGAGCATGGCATTGAGCCCCGGGTGAGGATACTTGGCTTCTGGGCCCGGCTGCAACATGTGAGCACCACAGGCGCATGTCAGCGTGAGTGGGAACGGATGCGCGAGGACACAAGGAATTGCTCTTACCAGTTGAGCATGGAGGCAAGTGCTCGCCGCTGCGAGAGGTCGGGTGAGCAGAGTGTAGGTCAGGCGCTCGACAGCGGCGAGGAGGGCCAACTGCCAGCTGTGCGCGTAGGGAGAGCTCTTGGTGGTCGGAGTAACAGGCTGAGTCCCGTCGGCAGGCGATGATGGGGTGAGCTGCTCCTCCAAGGCGAGGCTGGCGGCGGAGAGGGTTACGTCAACCACGCCCTCCAAAATGCCCAACCACGCCCAGCTGGCAGGGTGGCCAAAGAAACCAGTCTGGTGCCACACCAGCCGGGCCTCGTCGGCCCAATAAACCCGCCCCGCCACCGCCCCCGTCACAGAGCTGACGCTGCTGTGGGGAGTCACGCTTCGGCGATAACCAACGACCACCAACGGATGTAACAAAAATGAGACGTTGGACGCAGACAAGAGCGTAAGATCGCGCAACCACATTCCTGACAAACCCGCCATCTTTGTTTTGGTAAAGCAAAGTACTTTGGCTTTGATTTATTTATTTTTTCTTGCCGATTTGGTTTTGGTTTCAAAATAAATTTCACAAACCAAAATTCGACCACAAATAAGGGGGAAAGAGTTCGAGGAAGGATGTGGCTGTGTTGGCGCCATTTTCTACGGATGCGACGAAGATGAAGAGGCGCAGCAGCGGAGCCAAGGGCGGACGGGTGATGGGCAGGAACAACTACAAAAAGGCCAAACGAGAACGGAAGGAGAAACCATGTCCAGCCTTCAAGAAAATCTGCGGCACTAACATCATCGTCGACGGCTTCCAGTACAAGTCTTACTCCGTGTCATCTTACTTTCTCACGTATGTCATGGCTGCACACGAGACGTGGCTTTTCTGCAAAGCTCACCCTTTTTGGACTTGTGCAGCCACTTTCACTCGGACCACTACACTGGCATCACCAAGGGGTTTGATTTCGGTCTCATATGTACGCATACATGACCATCCAGCCCTCACTCCTGTGGCTGCTTGTGCGACGGTGATGTGGTTGCCTTCTTACCAGACGTGACAACGCGCGCGTGCAGACTGCTCTGAAATCACAGCCCAGCTTATGTTTCTCAAGCTTGGGGTGAGCCCCAACTACGTCCGCCCGCTGGCCAGTGCGTACATCCGCGACTCCTTGTGGTGTCATCGCGAGCAGGCCACCTCATTTACAGGCTGATACTGGTGTTGCCTACACAGTGTTTACGCCATACGAGGTCGAAGGCACAGAAGTGACCCTCCTCCCGGCCAACCACTGCCCGGTACGCACGCCCTGTGTTAGTGACGTTCGTCGCCCACGAGAAAGTTTCTCCGTTGGAATGTGAGATGGTTTCAATGAGAAGGTGATAATGATCGGGTACAATCGCACAGGGCGCGGCACTGCTCTTGTTCAAGGTCAATGGTAGATATATCCTCCACGTGGGCGACTTTCGCTACCACCCCAGCATGCAGGATTACGATGAACTCCGCAACAACGAAATACATAGTACGTCTTGCCTCTTCCCAAACTACCGCAAGAGCGACAGAGAGGCTCTGGTTGCTGCCATCACTAACATGCCCACACAAACACACACATCGCAGCGATCTACTTGGACACCACATACTGCGCGCCCCAGCACGCCTTTCCTCCGCGTGAGGAGGCGGTCAATCGCATTGTCGAGCTCGTACTCCGCGAGAAGCGGGTAAGTGTTGAACACTCCAGCCCACACAGACCGCGGGCGCTCATGTGCACCGCTTGTCCGGACGTGCAGGAGTCGACGCTGTTTCTGGTGGGCACTTATTGCATCGGCAAGGAGGAGGTGTTTTGTGGCATCGCTCGCGTGTGCGGCATGAAGGCCTTTGTGACCAACGAAAAGCATGTCCCCCCTCCCTTCCCTCCCCAACTTCCCATCTCCGCCTTTTTCTCAGCACCCGCGGGAGAACGCGCGTCTAATGGACGGTCGGGAGCAGGTACGCCTTGCTCAAGTGCATGGAGATACCCGACCTGGAGGAGATCATCACCACCGACTCGGCGTCGACGAATCTCCACGTGGTGCGCTCCTTCTCCCTTTATCTGCAGTTAATGGCGAGGTAAGGGGAGGCCCTGATATTCCGCTACGCACACGCGCAGGTCCCTATGAACTGCCTCTCCTTCCAGAGTGCGTTCTTCTTCTCCTCAAGAGTCCCGCGCACCGGCACAAGACACGGTCTCCCCGCTTTGGGCCTCACACGTGTCTGGAAACGACACAACAATCAGAGATGGGACTGCTGCTGAGCAAGATGAAGGCGCGGTACGCCCGCATCATCGGTATCCGACCCACGGGGTGGAGCGGCGACGTCAAACACGTACGGGGGAGCCTTCTTCATGCCTTTCATCTCTTTCTTTCTCTCTCTCTCTCTCTTTTGGAAACCTCATGACTGAGCCTGTTGTGTGCACACAACAGACGACGAAAAGGAACCTGGAGCTGTATGAGGTGCCCTACTCAGAGCATTCCAACTACTACGAGCTCCGCGAGTTTGTCCAGTTTCTTCGCCCCTCATGCATCGTGCCCACCGTATGCTTGCTATCCTCGCTTTCATGGAAGAAGAGGGGAGGAAGGAGGGGGGGGGAGGAGGAGGTAGCTTTTGTCTCTTCTTCGTTGCCTTCGTGATGAATTGAAAGAGGAGAGGATCGGGGGCAGGTGAACTGCTGGAGCCAGGCCAAGGTGGAGTCGCAGCTGTACCACTTCAGAGATCTGATGAAGGGCAGCACCGCCCCGCCGCCTGACTTTGGGAAGACCGCCCGAGCCGCCATCACTTCGCATTTTGAGCGCAAGACGACCACCACTACGAAGGCAGCACCTCGGCAGACCCCGCAGCGCACGTCATCGTCACCATCGTTTCTGGCATCTAGCATCACCTCCTACTTTGGATTCTCCAGGGGCAAATCGATGGCCTCTTCCTCCTCCTCCACGACGACGACCGCCGCGGCAAAGGCAGCGTCACCGCTGCCGGCTTTTTCGGCCTCGCCCGCGTTCTTTTCCTTCTTCTCGCGGTCCAAATCAGAGAGCTGCGTGGTCGAGAAGGACGTCCCCGGCACCGACACGACCAAGGCCAAAGCCGCGTGGGATCTGGACGACGGTGAGGACCAATTCCTCTACGAGGCCGCGCTCTTGCTGGATGACTCCAAGGCGGGCCTGGTCAAGGACGAGGACGGCGAAGACGAGGCCGACGAAAATGAAGAGGATGAAGAAGAAGAAGCCGAGGACGAGCAACAGGCCTATTCCCCGCTGGTCTTCTCCGAGGGGGAAGATGAAGATGATGAAGAAGGCGAGGCCGCCTATGAGGGCGCGGTAGCGAGCAGCCTGCCCCCACCGTCTTGCGCCCTCCAAGCTGCCTCTGAGTCGACTCCGTGCCTCGAGGAGGAAGTCGTCTTCTCCTCCTCACCTGAGGAACATACGCCAAAGGAAGACGGTGATGATGAAAAAGAGGAAGAAGCGGAGGAGAAGGTGGTGGTGGAAGTCAAGGTGAAGGTAGAGGTGGAGGTGAAGGAAGAGGCCCCGTCACCTTCCTTGCCACCGCCGTCGGCGCCAGCACCTGCCGCGTCATCCTCCTCTCCCTTCTCAGCACCAGAACCGTCGACTCCGCGATCCGACTTTGGCAGTGCCACGATGAGGACGTCGTCGCCACAAGGCCGCTCGCCCGGTCCTTCTTCGTCCCCGCGGTCGGGCAGTCTCTTTTCATTCGGTTTATCACGGCCTTCGTCGCCTTCACCTGGACGCCTCTCGCTGAAGCGAAAGCGAGAAACGACCTCGAGCCAGCAATCACCGTTGCCATCGCAGGATATGCGATCGAGCGGGACCACGAGCACGCAGTCGTCGGTCGTTATCGATCTCACCACCGAAGAGGACACAGAAGGAGCTGCTGCTACCCCCACAGGAAGTCAACAACAACAACAACAGCTCGGCAATGATCCGCTGAGACTAAGCGAAGCCAAGCAGCCGCCGGCGGAGAGACCAGAGCGGCAGCTGGGCCGGGCCAGAAGCGACCCAACGTTGCCGCGAAGTAGGGCCCCCTCGACGCCCAGCCCAACCCCCAAGATGTCAGACCGCGGACCCAAACGCCAGCGCAAGCTTAGCGGCAGTTCTGGCGGCGCGTCCCCCAAGCTTCACCCCGCTGGCGGCGGTGGGCTGTCGTTGCTCAACTTCTTCCTGCGCAAAAATCCGTCTTCTTGACACTGCACGACCCACAAATACCACCCCCCTCCCCCCCCCAGAGAGTGTGTTGTTCGTGTGGAGTGTGTTGTGTAGATAGAATTATGTATATTTGATGCTCAATGTCACGCGTTCATAAAAGAGAGAGGTAGGGAGAGAGAAAGGATAGGCAAGGGTATGAAAAAAAGAGAAGAATTTAAATGACGTCCACTTCCTCGTCCAAGTCACTGTCGGACATGGCCTTTTGCACCTTGATGACTTGCTCCGTTCGGAACACCTCAAACGCCTCCGGCACCAACGTGTTAAGTCTGGCCCCTCGGCTGTGTGGAATGTAGTTGAAGTCGTCGTCCTGCTCCACAAAATGGCAAATCGTCGTCTCGACCACTTGCGGGGTCTTCGTGGCCTTCTTGCCGGCAGCAGCAGCAGCGGGGCTCCTGGTCTTGGCGGGGGAAGCGTTTTTCCGCCTCTGGGTGCTCTTGGTGCTCTTCTTTGTCGCCGCGGGAGGACTGGTCTTCTTAGTAGTCGCCTTTCGGGAGCTACGCGTCGAAGTCGTGTTGGCCTTCGTCCTCGTCCTCTTGCGCGGCGAAGTCGCAACGGTCTCGGTAATGATGATGTCAGTCACACCGTGATCGACCATGCTCTCGTCGCCTCGGCTGTCCTTGTCGGCCAGACAGGCGTACACGTAGTCCTCAAGCCGACTCAGCGTGGCATCGTCCAGGGCGTTGATGTCTGTTGCGGTCGGCAAAAAAAAATAGAAATTAGATTTAGATTTGCTTCAAGATTAAGAACGGAAATGAATGGTACGGAGGAGGTCCGTACCGAACTCGAGATCTTCGTCATCGGTATCGCCCAGATCGAGCGTAGGGTTGACAATGTAAATGATCCCCTCCAGCTTATCATTGGGCAGCTCGTGCGTGATTTTAAAGAGCAAATCCTCCTTGCTCCAGCGCAGACGAATGGAGGACGAGCGCTGGCGCTTGGTACGCTTCACACTGGCAGGGACACTACCGCTGGTTGTGGTGGAGGAGACGGGGCTGCTGGGGGAGGAAGAATCGCCAGAGGACTCGAGGTCGTCGGACTTGGGGGAGGCAATATCGTCCGAGATGGGATCTTCCCACTCGGTCCAGCCATACTCGAGCAGCTCGGGGTAGAGGGCGGGGGAGCGGCCGTCGAGAACCGACTCTTGCTCAAACGAGAAGCTGAGAGGCACGAAATCCTCGGCCGACGCGTCGCCATCCTTGAAAAGGTCATCGTCGGAGTCGTCCTTGCAGCCGAAAATATCATCCTCCGAGCTGCTGCCACCGTCGAGGAACGCTTCGCCCTCGAACAAGAAATCGGGACCGATCTCCTCGAATTCGGTAACAAAGTCGAAAGTGACGTCGCTAGCTCGCTTGGCACGCCTGGGCAGGTATGGTGTGGTGTACAAGAAAAGAAGAAAAAAGGGTGGTTTAACAGCTTGCCAGCTCGCGCAACAAAGAGAGGGTTCATACTTGCTCTTCTTCTTTTTACGGGTGGGGTCAACACCGTGTTTATCGAGCATGAACTGGAACCATCTGTTCAAAACACCTTGCTTAGCCAAGCCTTATAATGACGCGGCGAGTGCCACGCACGGGGAGTGGAAAGCACGTACGACTGGAAGCTAGTGGCCGCTGAAGCGAGAGGGCCGTGCGGATCGACCGTAAACACCTGTGTGTTTTATATTACAACCCACTTCGTCAGCCACTAGGGAAGGGACCTCCACCGTAAATTGAGAGAAGTCGTACAGCGTTCATATCCTGCACAAAGTCGCGAGAGCGCTTGTAGAGGCTATTGTCAATCTTGCGTTTGACCACGTCAAGTGACATCTGCGGGAAGCAAACATGCGCGATCGAGTGAGCGGAGCTGACTCCGGAGTTTGTTGCATGCAAAAGGCTTTGAGCTGGGCTGGCTTCGCCTCAATTGCATGATAATAATAATAATTATTGCGCTGGGGAGGGGGTCTATTTGCGATTATGATTTGCAAATTTGTGCCCGTTCCCCGCCCACACAACCATCGCACTCCGATTAACTGGTAGAAATTAATCACCTGGAGGTCAGGATTGTGTGAGCTGGCTGTGTAGAACAGCGTGAACTTCTCGTGAGACTGGAACTCAGACCAGACAGCACTGATCTTCTGCATAGCGCTGGTCTTCTTGGTCGCCATCGTAGTGACAGCGGAGGACGAAGAGGTAGTAGTGGAGGCCATGGATGTGAAATGAACTGAGCTGGGAGAAGGAGAGAGCAGAAGAGAAGATTCCGTCGTCGTTTTACGCCAGGCGCGTCGGGTTTCCAGAGTGGTTGAGTGAAAAATTGGGTGTGGCTGGTGAAAGGAGATGCGGCAGCTAACTGACAGCACTCCGATCCGATACAATCGAGTTTTTTGGTGCGGCGGGAGTAATATAGAAAAGGGGGTGGTTGACGGCGGCGGCGGGTAGCACAGCGTGAGCAACGCGGACTACGACGGGGGCACAAAGGTGCGCGGAGACACCTGCAGAACCGGAGACGACGGGCTCGTAGAGAGAGGAGAGAGAGTAGGGGACGCACACACCCCACGGCTGGAAACGAAGAAGAAAAACAGAATGCCGGGGCCATACAGCTGGCCGCCTTGCCCCTTCCCCATTGGTTGCCGCGGTGTTTGCTTTCCCTATCCTACCGGTCTTGCCGGCAAAAACCGCTTGACCTCTTCCGTCCCCACAAAGCTCGAAGAAATTTTGGCGGTTTTATCCCGGCTTCGTGCTTCTGCCGAAGCCACCAGGGAAAGCATGCATTTTTCGTTTTTTCTCTTCTGGGGCAAGAGTAATAAACCACAACACCACGCCGAGCCACCGGTAACTGAAGTCATGACCTGGTGGGACAAAACCAAGGAAACGGCCACTAAGACTCTCATCAATGCGCACAATGCCGCATTTGGACCTCTTACGAGCTCCAAGTTTTTGGCCGAAGGTGTGCTGACGCCTGATGAGGTACCAATTCAATTCCTCCCCCCCCCCCTCCTCTCCAAATGCATTTTCCAACAAAAAAGAATGCCTCTCCAGTTCGTGCAAGCTGGTGACCTTCTGGTTTACAAGTGCCCCACATGGAGCTGGTACCAGCCCTATCTTCCTCTCTCGCTTCATTAGTGCTGACAATCTTTTGTGGGGGGGGGAGGAATTGAAGGGAAGCAGGCGATCCGGCTAAGGCTGTTCCTTACTTGCCGAAGGACAAACAATTTCTCATCACTCGCAAAGGTTTGCTTTGGGCCTCGTTTATATGTACCCTGGTTAACGCAGTATTTCTTCAGTGCCCTGCTTGATGCGTGCCGCCGCACTCGAAAAAACGGCAAATGAAGCTCAAAATCAGGACGTTGAGATTGATGGCGATGAGGTGCAACTGCCCGTCCTGTCTTCCCTCTCTTATGCGCTTTTCCTTGTAACTGCCACAAGCAGCTTCTCGTTCTCCCTCCTCACCGGTTCATTTATTGCGATCCAGGGGTGGGTGGAAACGCATGTTGGCTTTGGCAAAGATGAACCAGTTGAGATTCCAGAAATCCCAACTGAGGAGGAAGCCGGTCAGCCTGCCGAGCAAGGTTCCCCTCGCTTGCTCCTCTTTTTTTCTGTAGTGCGAGAGGGATTGTGTGTCTTATGGGCCTTGGTACCTTTCAGGCGATGGCGCTTCAGCTGCTGAGGGGGAGGAAGAAATTCCTGACATGGAAGAATTCGAGGGTGAAGACAACATTGAAGATGAGGACCCAGTACGTGCTCCGCATCATGCGCTCTCGTGAAGAGTCAAAGATATGTGCAGAGAGAATCATTGGATTCCCTCACTGAACACATACCTGTCATGTCATGATGCCCACTACACTGCGCACTTGATCAGTCGGCTTTGGCCTCGAACGCTGAGGAGTCGGACACGATCCTGAGGACGCGCACTTACGACATCTCTATCACATACGACAAGTATTACCAAACGCCGAAGGTGTGGCTGTTTGGCTATGATGAGGTACCTCCTGAACCACTTCACAATGCACTCTGGTTGATGTTAAGGCTGACGTACACCGACCACACGCTAGGCTGGGAATGGCCTGACGCCGAAGCAAGTTTTCCTGGACATCAGCCAAGATCACGCACAGAAGACCGTTACTTTTGATACTCACCCGCACATGCAAGTGCGTGCTCCCGGCAGCCCTACTCGCCCCTGCGCAAAAATCCCAAGGCCTTATGTAAATTAATTCGTTGGTGGTGACGCCACTCGTGGGGCGAGTGCAGACGTCGTGTGCCTACATACACCCTTGCAAGCACTCTGCTGTGATGAAGAAAATTGTCCTTAGGCAGGCCGAGTGCGGCAAGGAACCCCGTGTTGACCAGTACGATCTTGCTCTTCTATTCCCCCCCCCCCTCCCCTCTCTTGTTTCTTGGTGCTTAGTGTTATTTCTTCTTCTTCTTTCCAGGTACTTGTTCCTTTTCCTCAAGTTCTTGTCAGCAGTCATTCCCACAATCGAGTATGACTACACAATGGAGATCGAAAGCTAAAGCGCTCTCCTCTCTTCTTGTCGCAAATTGCCTGCCACAGACAACGTTGCTTTTTTGTTTTTTCTTCTTTTTTTGTGGTGGCTGCTGCCCGGCTTTTGCTGCCCACGCAGCGGCTCGTTTTTTTTTTGTTGTGGTGTTCACTTGAGCTGTGTTGCCGGTGTGGTTTTTGTGTTTGAGTTGGCCTCGTCGACCTAACTCAACTGGCCTCCACTGCAAGCGCCCTGGGTACAACAATAACAACAACAAGAAGTGTCAACAAACATCCAAGATGAGCAAGAAGCCATTCAGCCCATTTCAGGAACTCGATCAAAAGAGGCGGGAGGAAGAGGAGGCCATGCGTCGCCGTATGGAGGCTCGCTTGGGGGGCCGCAGCGGTGAGGATTCGGCTTCCTCCTCTTCTTACTCCAACAGTGGAAGGCAGCCCTCGCCGCCTCGCTCTACCTCGCCTCGCTCTACCTCGCCTCGCTCAGCTCCCCAACCTGAGGTTAAGGTCGAAGGCGGGCTTGCTCCGGGCATGACACGAGAAGGTACGGCCATTTCCCTCCTCGTTTGGCGCCAATTCAATCCCGCTCCTCGAAAATGGCCTCTCACTGATGGCTTGTTGGCTGTGTTCTTTCCCTCTCTCTCTCTCTTTTTTAACCTTAATGTTCTCCATTTTGCCGTTACCAGATGAGATGAAAATCGTGAGCCAAGTGCGGCAACAGAAGAAAGCCTTCAACCCCTTCTTCGAGATGGACAAGAAAAAGAAGGAAGAGGAAGAGAAGATGCGCCGCATGATGGAGAGTCGCCTCAACCGCACAGGCGATGATGCTGCCGACTCCTCCTCCAGCTTCGCTCGTGAGGCGAGAGACGACGCCGAGCGTGAGAGGAAGCGCATAAGCGACCGCGACCGCGAGGAGCGGGAACGGGCCGAGCAGAGGCGGCGCGAACAGCAGCAGCAGCAAGCCGAGAGCGAGCAGCTCAGGCGTGAGGCCGAGCAGCGCGAGAAGAAGCGCATGAGCGACCGCGACCGTGAGGAGCGGGAACGGGCCGAGCAGAGGCGGCGCGAGCAGCAGCAGCAGCAGCAGCAGCAACAACAACAGCAACAGCAGGCCGAGAATGAGCAGCACCACCGGCGCGAGGCCGAGCAGCGTGAGAGGGAGCGGGCGGAGGCCAAGAAGCGGGAGGACGAGGAGCGGCGGCGGGAGGAGCAGGAGCGCGACAACAAGCGTCGGGAGCGTGAGCTCGACGAGGAGCGGCGGCGCAAGGAGGATGACCGCAAGAGGAAAGAAGAAGAGGAAGAGTGGCGGCTCTACTTTGATGACAAGACCAACCGGAACGAAGAGCGCAGGCTAAAGGAAGAGGAGGACGAGGAAAAGTGGCGCGAAGAGGAGGAGCTCCTCCGTGAGGAACTTGAGGTGTGGCCCTATCCCATCACGTGTCCCACTCTCCTCTCTCTCCCCTCCCCCCCCCCGCACAGACAGGCACACTTACACACACACACACAAACGCAGGAATGCGAGGAGCCGGCCGCCAAGCGCAAAAAGTGGCAGCAGCTGATCAAGATGCTCGAGCGCGAGGCCGAGGAACAGGACGGGTATGCTCGTAAGCCCTATGAATGGTGATGGGTGCGGTCCTCACCTCACAGTCGTTTCATGTGTGCCCCCAGGAACTGGAGCGAGGAGGACAAGCTGGCAAAGGAGGACCGCGAGAAGGAGAAGAAGAAGATGCAGGAGGACGAACGGCGATGGGAGCGCGAGGAAAAGGAGAAGGAGGAGGCATTTGACCGGAAGAAGGAAAAGTTGGAGGAGGAGGAAGAGGAGGACGACCGACAGATCGAGAAGGCCGAGGAGCACCTCGAAAGGCTCGAGGAGGAGCTCCTGGAGATTGAGGAAGAGCTCGAGGACGAGTACAACGACGACGTACGCCGGCACTCCCACGTTTTTTTTTTGCACTTTTTTTGATGTCCTTTTGTTTTCACGCACACACAGGCGCGGGATTACGATGATGAGGACGAGGAGGAGCTCGAGCGGATGGAGGCGGAGCTGAAGAGGCTCGAGTCCAAGGAGCGCAAGGTCTCCTCGCGAAGCTACTCGGTAAACGCCCTCCCTTCCTCCCTCACCTCGCCTTGTCGGGGACTGACTCAGCCGGCTTTTTTCTTTTTCTTTCTTTTTTTTTTTGTTCTTCTCTCCTTCAGGACGATGACTCGGACGATTACAGCGACGACTCGGCGCACGAGGACGAGGATCCGGAGGCGCTGGAGGAGCTGCGCAAGATGGAGGAGGAGATCAGGAGGCTCGAGGAAGAAGAGGAGGAGCTCAACCGGCGTCAGGAGGTGAAGATGAAGAAGAAGGCCGCCGAGGAGGAGGAGTTCAGGAAGCTCGACGAGGAGCTGCAGAGGCTCGAGCGGGAGGAGAAGATCGAGACGAAGGACGACCTCAAGAAGATGAAGGGCCAGCAGCGCGAAGAAGAGCTGCGGCGCATGGAGGAGGAAGTCAAGCGGATCCAGGCCGAGCGCGAGCGGCAACTCGCCATCGAGAGGGAGCTCGAGCTCGAGCGGGAGCGCCAACGCGAGCGCGAACGTGAGGAGCGCCAGAAGCAGTGGGAGCGCGAGAAGATTCTGCGCGCCGAGCGGGCCCGCCAGGAGAAGGAGGCCGCCGAGGCCCTCGAGCGCGAGCGGCTGGCCAAGAAGGCCAACGAGATGGCCGCCATCAAGCAGGTCACCAGCGCCAAGAAGGCCTTCAACCCGTTCCTCGAGATGGAGAAGAAGAAGAAGGAAGAGGAGGAGGCCTTCCGCCGCGCCATGGAGGAGAAGATCCGACGACGCGATATGGGCGGTTCCGCCGGGCCTTCCTCGTCCTCTTCCTCATCCACGGCCTCGCAAGCGCCAAGCGCCTCGACGGCGCCGGCCGCTGATGCTGCCGACCGGCCCTCGCGGGAATCGACCTCCAGCCGCGAGGAGAGGGAGCCCGTGCGGCGCGAGGACTCTGGGCGGCGCGAGGACAGCGCGCGTGGCGCCGACAGCAGCAGCGGCTCGCAGTACGCCGACAGTGCCGCCTCGAGCAGGAACCAGTCGTCTTCGCAGGTGCGTCTCCCGCACTCCTCCTCTCCGCTTCTTCCCTTTGGCTCGTCGCGTGGCTTTCGGGAATTGACACGCGGGGGCGGGGCTGGTGGCTGGTGGGAGCGCAGCCGCCTAAGAGGCGGTCGGCGACGGACCCGTGCGAAGTATGCGGGGATCGCGTGTACTTTAGTGACCGGCTCTCGGCCGACGGGAAGCTCTACCACAAGAAGTGCTTCCGCTGCGCGCATTGTAACAACATGGTCAAGCTGGGCAACTATGCCTCGCTGGAGGGCAAGCTCTACTGGTACCTGTGCCTGTTTCCCTTCTGGCTGGCTGGCGTCCGACTCGGTCGGACTTGTCTCACGCATGTCTCCCGGCAGCAAACCGCACTTCCGCCAGCTGTTCAAGTCCAAGGGCAACTACGCATCGGGCTTTGGCGGGGAGACGCCCGTCGAAAAGTGGAACCGCGAGCACGGCATCACGGCCGAGTCCGCCTCAATCAGCGAGACTGAATCAGATGCCGACGACGCCCCGAATTCCGCTCCTGCTGCTGCTGCTGCTGCTCCTTCTCCTGCTCCTGCTGCGGCGGCGGCTCCCGAGCCCGCCCCCGAGAAGCGCGAGCCGGCGCCTTCCCCGGCCAAGGCCCCGGCCGACGAGCCCGCCTCGCGCAAGCCTGCCCCAAGCTCCGGTAAGCCAGCACGCGCGCTGCCGTCGCCACTCTGCTGATGGCTGCTGGCTGGCCTGGTTTTCCCAACTCACCTCTCTTGGGTGCGACAGGCGGGGACGCCGGTGAAACGGAGCCGTTCGAGGAGGACGAGCGCAACATTTTCGTGGACTACATGATGGACACCTTCCGCAGGGACCGCCGTGTGAGAAAGGAGCTCCTGCTCTCCTCCGACAGCGACGAGATCTACCGTGTCCTCTCTGATGGTGTTATCCTCTGGTACGCTGCTCCCATTCTCTCTCTCTCTCTCGCTCTGCCCGATTCGCTTCTTCGTCTTCCCTAATTGCCCTTATTATCACCTGACCCTATTGCCGACCATACAGTAAATTCATGAACGAGCTGGTCCCGGACACGCTCGACGATCGCGTCATCAACGCCTCGCCGTCAGGAGATGTCCAAATTGTACGGAAGGCGCCGGGAGTGGTTTTGAGGGGGGTGGAAGAGGGAAAGCCATGAGCTCACGGGCGGGGAACGGGCACAGGAGGAGAACTGGAACTTGTGCCTCAACTCGGGCAAAGCGATTGGCTGTCGGGTCCACGGCATTTCCATCGATGACCTCATGGACGGGAAGCCGCAGGCCATCCTCAGGCTCATTTGGGAGATCATCAAGGTGCGCCTTCACCTTACGGGGGAGAAAAAGGCAACCGCGACTGCTCTCTGACATACGGCATTCCTCCCGCTGCGCAGGTGAGCCTGACGACCAAGATCAGAAAGAACAGGTCGCAGCTGGAGCAGCTCGTGCAGGACGACGAGCAAGTGCGTGACGTGGCCTCGCTCCCGCCGCATGACATCCTCGTGCGGTGGATCAATTTCCACCTCAAGAAGGCGCAGCACGACCAGACCATCCGCTCCCTCACGCCCGACCTCAAGGACTCGGTGGCGTTGACGCTGCTGTTGTGGTCGCTGGCTCCTCGCCGTTGCGACAAGAGGGCGCTCGAGACCGATGACCTGACGAGGAGGGCGAGGCTCGTTATCGACAACGCGACCAAGCTGGAGTGTCCCAAGGTCGCCACGCACGCTGCCATTGCGTCTGGCCACTCACGCATGACCTTCTCTCTCGTGGCTCATCTCTTCTGCCGCGAGTGATGGCCCATACCAGGATCCTAAAGAAGAGAGCGCTTGTGTTTTCTTTTGGCGTTTTCCCTTTTCGTTCTTGTTGGGGCGTGGGCAAAGGAGGAGCATGGACTTCGGTGACGTGCAGCACTGGGAGAACTTTTACGATCGAAATTTCACCCTCCCAAGTACGAGATTTCATACCCCCCGCCACTTTTCGTCGAGCCCACACACCACTGCCCGTTCTACGCCGGGCCGGTGGTGTTCGTCGTCACCTCCTTCACCATGCCTCCCGCCGACGCTACGACGATGAACCTGCCGCCGGTACAAAGAGCAACCACACGACCGCACACGACCGCACACAACCACACGACCGCACACGACACACGTTGACTTAGATGGGACGACAACAGAGCGGGAGAAGCGCGAGTCGCTGATCATGCAGGGGCTCGTGTGGCTCGCCAAGCAGCCGATGGCCGACGGACCGCAGGCCTACGTGCGACCAGGCGACAACCTGTGGCTGTGCGCTCTCACCGACGCCCGCGCCGAGGCGGAGCGCGATCAATTATGTTTTTGTGCGCATCACGCCACCACCAACTTCACCACACTTGTCTGGTGTTCATCTCGCCGAGCTGCCAGAGGGGAACTCGCACGTGTAGTACCTGATCATCAAGAGTCTATGTCTGCCCCATTAATTGTAATTGGTGAAGTTACTTACTTGTCAGCTGGGTGAGCTTGGTGAATGGGCTGACTTGTTTGAGCAACATCAATCCTGCAACTTATCAGGAACAGGAATGATCCTCTCCAAGCCAGTGGGTGGCTATCTGCCCTGTTGATGAAGAGGGCACAGAAGAGTTTTGGGTTGCCAGGATCATCTCAGTCCAGAGGAAGACCCTTTGAGTGCACTGGTGGAACTTCAAAAATGGCAGATGGCAAGATCATAGGTCAGAATAAAGTGTGGCTCATGGCACAGTTTTGGCCTATGGTTTTGCTTTCAATGAGAGGACTGGAATGTCTCAAGCAACCTTGACTGAGATATTATAGAACTTGTAATTTGTATTCAATATAATAACTTCTCTTTATTTTTTGAACATTTGATGTACATAACTTATGATTTTATAAATGACTTGGTGTACATGGGTTTTTTCATTGGTGCAAAAGTAACATTGTCACTTTTTTCTGGACACTTTGTTAAAACAACTCAGATGAAACTTCATTTTTTTTTCAAAAAGCTAGGGGCAAGCAAGTCAATACCAGTGGGAACATGAGGTCAGGAAGCTAAGTTTCTGGGATCACACAAGCATGTTCGTGAGCCATGCCAATACTCCCTTTCTCATTTCCCATCATCTTCAATTTTTTGCCACTGGTGATAGCAAGTAAATGGCAATTACTGCAGAGGTTCATTGAATGTTAAAACCTGGTGGACGATGGCTACTATACAGGCATATACCCCCACATCTCAAATTTTGGAGGAGGAGCAGGTTTCTTAACCCAAAGGGGGGGGGCAGCTTTGTTGATGACAGAGCAGAATCTGTAGATGAAGAGTTGGTGGACAGTGCCGAGAATGTTGAATCACTGTGGACTGCACACTCGCGGTGATGGCGGGTTACATGGCAGCAGATAGATCTGCCTGACACGGGGGAGGACAACGCGGGCGTGCTGTACTTCTACGTCTTCACAAAAGTGTAGGAAACAAACAAAGGGTAAAGCTACATTCCTTTTGGTCATTGACTGACGACGTTTTTCCCTTCGGCGACATAGATGATGTCCATAAGAATGGTAAACACTACACCGAGAGTGATGATCATGCAGAGCACCACGGCAAACCAGATCGGGGGTACCACTCGGGCAAACCAAGAGGGCACGGCGCGGAAATGGAGGTCGGCCTCGGCCTTTTGCTGAGCTTCCCAGTTCTCCTCTGCCAACAGCGGTTCGTCCTCCGGTTCGTCCTGCTTGTCGTTACCGTGGGCCGTGGTGAACGTGTCACCAATGTCAGGGTTAGGGCTCGCCTCAGCCTGCTCGAAAGACTGCAGCTCGAGCTTCATCAGGTTCAAATCCATACTGCGGCGAGCACTGCCCGAGCCCATCGGGGATTCGCAGAACGGAGACGAGCCCAGTTGGGAGGGCGTGCTGATGCCCATAATTTGCGCTCGGCCGACAGGTTCTTTGCCGCCGTAGCGTCGGAGGGCGATCACGAAAAAGAGGATTGGAATGACAAAGTTGATGAAACCGTTGACGATCAAGCCCACCCAGGAGATGATGTTGCTTAGCCAATCGCCTGGATTTCCACGCCAGCAGTAAGCCTCTGTACTATATCGCCTCCATCCCCCATGTGGGACGCACCCGTGTAGAAAGGAACCGACACGAGCCAAGGGAAGAGGACGGCCCACACATTCGCCCATACTTTACCGCACAAGCCGCTCTCGACAAGATTGTACCGAATAATGATGGAGTAGACCGGAATGCTGGTTCAGTCCCAAACCATGACTGTGAGTGAGGAATCATCTCTCGACCCCAGGAAGAAAGGCAGGGTAAACCTGGAAAGAAGCACGATGATCGGGAAGAGATAGACCGAAATGTGCACAATCACCTTCATAACTTCGCCAGGAGTTCTGCCGAAGCACAGCGTCAAGGAAGGGCAAAGTGGGGTTATGGTTGAAGAGGCGCACTGGCTGAGCAGGACATCTAGGATGTCGCTTCCGGGCGGGTATTGCAACGCCCAGCCACCATAAAGTCCCATCACGACGAATGTCAGCGTTCCCAAGAAGGAAGCCCCCCATACCGTGGCGTTGATGCTAACACCGGCTCTCTGTTACGAGGTGGCGCGAGCTTGTGCCATCAGTCCGTTAAGCTCTTGCGGGTTTCAAAGCATAACTCAACCTTTTCATTGGCCCATGAGGGGATGGACGTCACGAAAGCGTAGTTGAAGATCACAGTTCCTAGTAGCTGGCTGTGAACAGATTCCATGATGTGAGCGCGCAGGTAAATCCACCAGCACTGCTACAAAGAAAGGAACATGACCCCCGGAGGAGGTGGAACAACCTTTGGTTTGCTCCGACGGCTGGAACTTGATCGAGGTGGAGGCCAATCATGAAGAAGTCCACCATCCACACACCCAGCACGATGGCAAACATCGACGCACAAGCGGCTAGACGGTTGAATGAGACGAGAAGGGCGGGAGGGAGAAGAACAAGGAGGGAGAGACGTACCAATCTGCACCCAGATGTTGTCGTCCAGGTTGAAGTAGGCCATAGGAAGAGTTGCAACAAATACCAGCACGAACCCAAGCGAGATGATCACCACGTCACCAAATGGCGTGTTGGAGTCTGAGCCAAGACCTTGTCAACATTTATCCTTCCCCTTCATCTTATTGAGCGAAGGCGTACCGGGAATGAGCTTGGTGGCGCTGTCATAGCCAAAGTGAGGGTAGAACTCGAAGCCACATGTGTACTTGAACATCGCTACCAATGCCGCGTCCATCGTCTAGAATGGAAGCAGGAAGAGGCGAGCAAGCAGGTAAGAGCCGAATCCTGCTGCTATTGCGAAGAAAGCGAAAGCAGAGAGAGATGCAAGGAAGAGCGGTAAAGGAGGACCTGTGCAGAGATGATGATAGAAGAGATGTTGGTAGCTTGCAAGCTGATGATGAGCAACAGTAGCGTCAGGTAGTAGCCCCACTTGTTGAAAAATATCTTAGCCAGCCCTTCGATCTCGACTCGGTTCTACACGGCACCAAGTTAAAACAGAGAGCGGGAGGTTAGGAGGTTGCAGGAAAGAAAGAAGACCTGGAAGCGTTCATTGCCGGGCACAAGAGCCATGGCCTTGCACACCATGGTGGATGAAAAGGCGGCAATGATCATCACAACCATCATGCCCAACGTCGTTCTGCTCTCCCCCCCCCCCAAGGATACAACCGTAACACCATAAGTTTGCAATCACTGAAAGGCCACTTGAGTGGTGCCCTTGAAAGGTATGTACGGAAACCAGCCGGCCTGTTGGTAGATCAAAGGGATGCTCACCATAGCTAAGGATGTGAGCACAGCACAAGATCGGGAGTCAGCAACGTGGCAATAGCAAAACAATAAAGTAATGACTTCAGAGGAGGAAGGGGGCACCAGGTCCGGTGATATTGTTGAGGTTTAAACACAATCCACCGATAAAACCAATGTTTTTGTCTCCAAACGTGGCTTTGCCCTCTTTCGACGCTCCTTCAGCATTTCCTACAAGCCGGATCACTTGGCCATCTAAAACAACGTCGTGATAGGCAAGAGTCTCATCGTACTCGGTCACGGGGCAGTATTGCCTTGTATGACCACTAATAAAACTCATATATGAGTTATTACTTCGATATAACCTTGTGCAGACAAACTCTCTAAGTGTTGTTTACTCGGGGGACGCGTACAGCACAAAAAGAAGCCAAAAAAAAAGGAAAGGAAAAAAGACTGGTGTCAAAAAATCGGGTCGCGGGAAGATTGACACAATGTCGCAACGCGCACCTAAGAGAGCTCGACGTAAGGCGGAAGACGATGATGAGGTGCCTCGTTTAAACTTTGTCGAAGATGAGACGATGATTGTCAATTGACAAACAGCTGGGATTAATTAATTTTTTACACCAAACAGCAGGATGAGGAGATTGGAGAGAGTCGTAGTAGAAAACAAGTACGCGGTGGCAGGAAGAAGAAAGATATCGATGGAGATGAAGAAGAGGGCAACAAGGCTACGCGCTGGGAAAGCCTTTCCCGCGAGGTACGCCTTCTTGCACCTTATTTTCTATTTCTATTTATTAATTAATATTTGAGCAAAAAAAAAAAACAAACAAAATTAATTACTTTCTCGAACCGTCTCGTCACTCGTGCTGGGCTCTCTGTGTTGCGTGGTGGGCGTGTGGTGTGTGTTCAAAAGCAAAGAGAGAAACTTGTTGGCGACCTGATGCGGCTGGCGCTCTTTCTAGACCACAACAAGCATCCCCTCAAGCGGGCTGATATCACCGCAAAAGTGCTTGCCGGCTACAAGGGCAGCAACCTCACCACACAACTGATTGCCGAGGTAACCATGTAATACTCGCTGCTCTTTCTACTCGCAATCAATCACCAACCCGTTGAACGGATTTACAGGCGCAGGTAAAGTTCAAGTACATCTTTGGATACGAGTTGGTCGAAGTGCCACGAGTGAAAGCAGACGCGACTGAATCAGGTACGAAAACGCTTCGTGATGCCGTCAAGCTCACATGAGGAGTGTGTTGTGTAGGCAAAGGGGGCACGGGTGTGTACGTACTGAAGAACATGTACCCAAAAGAGACCAAAGCCTTGCTCACCAACGCCCAAAGCGTACATCTCCCCCATTTTGATTGTGCGCGACTTTCTTCAGCTGTTGGCGCACACCAACGCTCATTCGCGCCCGCTCTATCGACAATATGGGACCAGATTGGCAACCAGACTGCACTGTTGCACACCATATTGGTGATGATCGTTCTTTCTGACGGTGTGCTTGAGTCAGGTTCGCAGTAACTTGTTCCTGTCAGCTTGGACGATGAAGTAACACGTCCCCTCTTTCTCTCTCTCTCTCTCTCTTTTTGTAGAGTTGCTCCTGACCAGCTTGAGGAAGCTTGGCCTACACGAAGATCGGCCAGACCCTGTTCTGAACGACTGGAAGAAGCTCATCGATTACTTTGTCAAGGAAATGTACGCATACATTTATTGATTATCAGTTCGTTTGAATGATGATTAATTCGTTTCTTCATTCATTTACTATGAATGCGGTGCAGGTATCTGCACCGGCATAAAGTCGTGGGTAGGGTGAGCGCCAGTGGCGGTGCAATCCATGAATACCGCTGGGGTGGACGAGCCTTGCTCGAAGTTGACAAGATAGAGATCATGAGGTAACTCACTCTTCTTTCTTTTGCCCTCTCTCCTTCTCAATCTGTCGACTACTCGGTTTTATTCTTTTTGTTGATCACCTTCAATCCCTGACGCGCACGTGCAGGCATGTTGCGGCAATGTTTGGCGAGCAACTGGACCCACTCATTGTACAGGAGATGGAAAAGGCAATGCAACAAAGAATGCAGCAAAAGAATGCAGCTGGCGATACCGAGGAGCGCAGCCAGCAAAACAGGCGGCCAGCCGAGTAAAAGCATAAAACTTTCATGCACAGAGAGTAAAAGCAAAAAAAAAAAAAAAACCTGCGTGCAAAAGAAGAAAAAAAGAGAAGAAAACCATAAAATCTTTCTTGATTGTTGCTCGTCTTGCGCCTCGGCGATGCGTCGTCTCTCGTATTTGCCCTCTGCCTCATCTCTGCAGCGGTGCCCCGCTCCCTTCTATGGGATCTCTGCTGCTGCTGCGGGCAGCTCCTCGAGGAGCATTCTGCACCGACGGCTCGAATCGGCTGGCTCACTGGGGGCTCAATTCTTATCACAAAAATCACCTACCTCAGTACAGTATTCGTCTTGCGCCGGTGTGGCCCTTCTACGTAGCGCAAGGCGAGGCTTTGCGACGTCCTCCTCCTCCTCCTCCGACGAGCGGGCGCCAAGTACTACTACCGCTCCGGAGTCCTCGTCCTCGGCAAAACAGGGCGCTGCAGCCAAACCTACAACATTCGGCAACGACGAGACGAGCGAATTGTTGGCTGCTGCCGCCGCTGCCGACTCAAAGGTCAGCTCCCCGCAGGATCAGGGCTTTGTCGACGAAGATGCTGCCGTGAGCCTCGATCCGAGAACATTTGACTTCGACAATGATGACGTGGAGGATCTCTGGTTCAGGGTGGTGCCCGAGCCAGCCTTTTCCATCTCCGACAGCCGTTCCAGTGGTTTCGGTAAAGCTCGAGAGCGATTGGCGCGCAAATTACCCGTTGAACACACGATCGAAGAGGAAGAAGAGGAGGACGAGGAGGATGAAGACGAAGACGAAGATGATTTGCCCGAACTGGGCTCAACCAGACGTTCCAATGTGAACATGGACACTATACAAGAGGATGATTTTGAAGGAGGCGGCGAGACCCAGCCCCTGACAGCTCGCGAGCTTCGCCTCCAGGAGAAGGAGGAAGAGAAGGACAAGAAGTGGAATCAACTTCTCAGCCCTATCAAGGACGACGTTGAGGCCCAGATCACTGAGGGCAAGCATTTCCCTCTTTGGTACGTGCCTTCAACCCCCCCCCCCCCAAAGAAAGAGAACAGCATAGAGAGGCCTGGTTTGCGTCATTGGTGGCACTTTCTGACAAGCTGACCTCCCTCTCTAATTTTGACAAACTCATGCCGACTTGGCAGGTATCCTCATGTCGACGAGTACGAAGGTGACGGCTATGATGACTACACTCGCACGCTGCAGGACTCCTGGGATGACGACACTTTGCCCTTCCACCGCGACTACGAATATGATGAAAAGGAGTTCAGAGACTTCTATCACTACAGTCAAGACGGCCACTCGCACAGTGCGCGCCTTCCTCTCTCTCTCTCTCTCTCTCCATACCCTTCTTGTTAACCTCCGCGCAACGCAAATGGCGCTGGCCTACCGCAGTCTTGAATGTGGGTCGGCACACCAAAACTACGAAGGCAGGGCGCGTCTTCTCCTTTTCGGCTACTGTTATTGATGGAAACGGTTCGTCAAAGCAAGTGCGCCTGTCCCAAAAATTGTGTATTATTGAAAGGAATTGACTCCTCCTCTTCCACAACAATCATCAGGCGATGGACGAGCTGGCTGGGGCTATGGCAAGGGACCGACACTGTCGGATGCCGTAATTGCGGCTCAAGCGGATTGCGAAAAGAACAGCTTCTTCATCGACAGATACAAGGGCAACTGCGTCACGTACGCTTTCTATTCTTTTGATCTTGAGGTGTTGGTGGTTGCTGCAGCTCACATTGCGTTCTCACTCGCGCAGTGAGTCAATTCGCTTCACCTACAAGACGTGCTCAGTTGAACTCTTTGCCTTGCCCGAAGGCAGACTGCACCCAACATCTTCTCAGGTTATGCAGCTGGTCTTCAACGCCTTTGGCCTGCAGTACATTGCTGGCAAGTGGCGCGGTACGAGTTAACTCTCCCGACCCCGAACTCACTCACTGGCCAAAAAACTAATTTGGCTGTTTTTTATTCATATATATTTATTTTAATAGGAAGCACCAACAAAACGAAGAGGATCAAGACCCTCTTCATGGCGCTGCGACAGATCGAGCACCCGGACTACCTCTCTGAGAAGTTGGGCATGAAGCTGTTCAAGCCCCGGAAGATTCCTCGCAAGCATGGCCGAGTCTGGTCCTACGATTAAGACCTGGGCCCGGTTTGGTCCGCCCACTTCCACCCGGGTGGGTGTTTAGCGCAGTCCCGTCGCGTGGGTAAGTCGAACAGGCCTGAACAACTGCTTGTGATCCAACCGTCGTTGAGGAGCAACATCCGGGTTGTTGAACACAAAAATAAAAAGTGAAATTAATTCCCGTTGCCGCTGGGAAATGGCATCACCCGCACATTAACAAAACTCCGTACCACCGAACATGAAGGGATTGGTTGGAGGGAGCAAGGGAACTGACGAGCTTCCTTCATTGGCGGGTGCACTCGCTGGAGACGCGCCCGGCCGGCGCCGGCGAGGGAGGTGCGCCCTCCGCAACTAACGGAAGCGGCTTGTCGTTTCATCATCGTGAATAGAGTAGAGAGAGAGAGAGAGATAGATAGAGAGACATCATGCGTCCTAGCCTCTTGGGACGTCCGTCAACCGCAGAGGGAACAAGAAGCAGAAGAAATAGCGGCAGCAGCGCGGTCCTATCAGCCGCTTGCTTTTGGGTGCCAGCCCTTCTCCTGTGGTGTGGGGTCAGCATCAGCGGTACGGGCAAGGAACAAGTTGCTCTCTAATCAAAGCTCCGTCTCCACCTTCTTCATATTCACCGCTTCGTGTGTTGGGCTGGTCTGGAAATTATCCGGCCTCTTTCCCTTCCCTTCTCTCTCTGTTCTCCCCCCTTGTGCGACATATAGGAGTCGCCAGTGACCAGCTGTACGGTGGGGGCTCCAGCAGCGCAACCGCCCTCTTCAATGCATGGGCTGCAAGCTATCCGTACTACACAGACAGCGTGACCGTCGGCTACACAGCGTTCAACCCTGCCGATGAGGCGATTGCCAGTTTTGACCTTGGGCTTGTTGACTTCATGAGCTTCTCCAGTCCTGTGTCTTCCTCCACGCTTGAACAAATGGACTCCATCCAACTACCACTTGTAGGTGGGGCCATTGTAGTGAGCTACAACCTCAACGGATACCTAGACGCCGGTGACGTCTTGTTTTTGGACGGCGCTACCCTTGCCGCCATCTGGCTTGGCGACATCACCCAGTACGGGCCCAAGATATTATTTTTTATTTTTATT
>NAVB01000585.1:0-18409 GCA_002179805.1 Acanthamoeba lenticulata
GTAGTCGTCCTTTCGGCACTCGCGAAAACCGGGGAAGAGCTTCTTTTCGCCCTCGACATAATCCCTCTCGCCTGGCTGCACGCGGATGGCCTCTCGGGCGTCCGCTAAGGTAATCGCTTCAGGGAACATATTCGGCCGGTCCGCCGTCAAGTGTGGCATATATTCTTCCAGACTCCACCGCTGCTCTGCCTCCATGTGTCGTTCTCTCTTCTCTTCCGTGTTGTTGAAATAAACCAACAGGTACAGTCTCCTTTTCCATCTTCATTTCACAGAAGGCTTGATACTGAGGAAAAAGAAAAAGAACAGAAAATTGTGAGGTCGCCAGAAAGTGGCCGTGAGCCCAAGTGTCTCTTCTTGTCCGCCCTGTTGCGCGGTCCGTCGGAGTCCTCCCTGAGCCAAAAGGCAAGCAGCACGAAGTGCTTTTTGTGTTTAAAAGGTCCTAGCAACACCTTAACGGCTAAAAGAGAGCCAGGCAGTGGTGCTTGGCCAAAAGCAATGCGTAAGATGAGCTGCCCTGCCGCCCCCACAAATCCACCTGCCGGGGATGAGGCACCTCCTTTCCTCAAAAGAGAGGAGAAGGTCGGTGGAGAAGAGGAAGATGAGCTCTTCAGTTTCGACGAGAACTGTCGCAAGCCCTTTCTACAGATGTTTGTCCTCCTCACGTGTGTAGGTTCAATCGTGCTCGCCCTGGCTCAGCTTATCATCGAGGGCAACTACTCCTTCAGCACTATCAGTCTCATTTCTGTCGCGCTTGCCGCGGCCATGCTGCTCCTGGTCTCCGTCTGCCGCAGCCCCTCTGCTCCAGCTCCATTCACATCTTCTTCCTCTTTTTCTTCATCTTCTACACAACTCGACATCCAACGCCGCGAGCTTCTGAAAGGAGTCTTTGTCTACTGCTGCTTTCTGAACGTGGTGCTGGTCATGTGCGTGCTCACCGACGCCCAGCACCGAGACATCTACCACTGGTTCCTCTGCATCCCACTGCTCTTCCTCTACGCCAGCGGCGTGCGCGCTTGCGTGGCGGCCCTCGTCTTCATCTGCGTCCAGACCACGATCCTCCGCTACGTGCGCCAGTCCTACCACCTGACGACGCTCCTGCCGCCCACGACGATCCGCCACACGGTCCTGGGCGAGTCCTTCTGCGACTGCTGGCTGTTCTTGCTGCTCACCACCCTCACGGCCTGCCACCACCACGCGCGCACGCGCGTCCTGGAGCGCCTCAAGATCGCCGTGCGCGAGAAGAACGCGACCAACGCCGCGCTGCGGCACGCCACGCAGGCCAAGTCCGAGTTCCTCGCCAACATGAGCCACGGTGCGCGCTCGCTTCCCTGTTCGCCTCGCGCTCAAGACTTTGGCTGCTGACGCGCATCTCGTGTTGAGCGCAGAGCTGCGCACGCCGATGCACGGGATCACAGCCATGAGCCGCGAGCTGCAGGACATGCTGACCCCCTCCACCAAGGCCAGCCGCGCCGTGTCCATCATCTCTGGTGCGGAAGGGCCAGGCCTGGTTGTTGTTGTCTTCCTCTTCTTCTTCTTACGCATGCAACGCACACGACAGACTGCGCCGAACACCTGCTGTCGCTGGTGAGCGACATCCTCGACTTTGAGCGCATCGAGTCCAACCAGCTCCAGCTCGAGACCGTCGTCTTCTCCATCGTCGCCGAGGTCCAGCGGGCCATCCACTTGCTCCAGATCACGGCCGACAAGAAGCGCGTGGACCTCAGGCTCAAGCTCGCCGTCTCCCATCCGTTCCACGTCGGGGACTCGACGCGGTACCGCATCGTCCTGCGCCTCCAGGAGGCCCGCCAGCCATGATTAGGTGAGCTCACAACAAGAGGCTGGCTGCAGGTTCCGGCAGGTGATCTTCAACCTGCTGTCCAACGCGATCAAGTTCACGCCAGAGGGCGGGTCCGTGACGGTGACCGTGTGCAACGACGAGCAGGACCACCCGGACGAGATCTTTGTCGCCGTCAGCGACACTGGTACGTTGTTGCGTTTGTGTTTACACGTGCTTGGTGCCATGCCCGATCGCGATGGACTGAGGGGGGTGACATGTCGTGGCCACAAAACAGGAATTGGGATCAAGGAGGAGAGCCGCAAGCAGCTCTTTGCCCCGTTCTCGCAGCTCGACAGTTCGATCTGCCGCCGGTTCGGCGGGTCGGGTCTGGGCCTGGCCATCTGCCGTCAGCTGTGTCGGGCCATGGGCGGGAGCATCGAGTGCGAGAGCGAGCCCGGCCACGGCTCCACCTTCACGTACGTCGCATCCACCGAGCGTCTCGTCTCTCTCTCGGGCCCATCCGTCTCACCGCCGTTGGGCACAGGTGTCGTTTCCATCTGCCCGTGGCCGACGATCCGCTCGAGGTCAGGCGAAGCCCGGCTGTGTCCCCACGCTCCGCCGGCTCGGCGACGGCTGGCCAGTGGTCGCCCCGGGAGTCCACGAAGGCGGACGCGGAAGCCACGCTGGCGGGTCTGCGCGTGCTGCTGGTGGAGGACAACGAGGTCAACCAGAAGGTGGGCAAGCGCATGCTTACCTCACTCGGCTGCACCATTACGGTTCGTTGGGCATCACGTTCATTTTAATTTTCTTTTCAGTTTATTATCTTTGCAATTTTAAAAATTAAATTGGAAAATCAATATTTGTGTGCAGATGGCAAACCACGGAGGGGACTGCATGAAGCTTGTGGAGGCCAACTGGGCCAAGCAAGGCCACTCGGGTTTCGACGTCATCCTCATGGACTGCCAGATGCCCGGTACATGCCCAACGAGAACATGCGCTCTTCAGCGTCGGCCTCTGCGTCTCAAACAAACAAACGAACACACACGTGTCCAGTGATGGACGGCTTCGAGGCCACAACGCGCATACGCGCGCTGGAGCGGGAGATGGCAGAGAAGGAAGCGTCGGCCCACACCGAGGATTCGGCGCCGCCATCATCCGCCCTCGCCCCGACGCCCATCGTGGCGCTCACAGCCTCGGCCACCAAGGTACGCCGTTCCGTTCTCATCATCATCACATCATCTCCTTTGGGCTTGTTCGTCTGACCGCTTCGGGGGCGAACAGGAGTACGCGGAGCGCTGTCGAAGCGTGGGCATGTCGGACGTGCTGTTCAAACCCTTGCGGCGCGAGGCCCTCGCCGCTGCCCTCCGTCGGTGGTTGGCGGCTGCGTAACATGGTCATGTGAGCTCGGGACAAGCTGTGTGTTGTCGCAACCGGAGATCATAAGATCGCCTTTTTTCGGTTGGTGGAGTTGGATAATTGTAAATATAATTACCTGCCCCAGCCAGTACTGCAATTTCATTTGGATTTCAAACATGGTCAAAATCGCCCGAGCTTCTTTGTGGCTCGTCAAACTCAATCAAGCTCCCCGTTACAACGAGTCACGCCCCAGGTGGTGCTGGCTTGAGACCATATGTGCAAGCTTGATGGCACATTTGGGCACACTCGCTCGATGAGTTTTCCACGCTCACTCCAGTAACACACTCACCCACGACATGCATGCATGCACCCATCAAACCAATCACTGGTCTCTGTTCGTGGGTATAAAAAGGACGCCATGTCTGTTCTGTCTTCTTCACACAACAACAACACCAACAGCGTCAAAACAGCTGCACAAGCAGCACAAGCAGCCATCACTCTCGGAGAGGAGAGTAGCACTCCAGCTTGCCCACCAGCCAACTTCACTTGATGATCACGACCATGAGGAGGACTGTCCTCGTGTTTGCGCTGCTCGCGGCGTTCATTGCCTTTGCTTCTGCTGGTACGTCATGACCACGGCCCCCCTACCAATCATCTTCTCTCTCTGACATGTTGTGGCGCACAGATTGCAGCGTGTCCATCACGCAGACCCTCGGCTCTGCCTGGAAACAGTCGGGCGCAGACATGTCCCAGTGGGATGTCGCCATCACGGCTGGCTCGTCGGCCATCAAGTCGATCGAGTTCTCCATCACCGGAGGAGCCATCGAGCAGCTGTGGGAACTCGAGTTCGACGCCGCCACAGGGCACTGGACGCTTCCTCTGTGGCGCCAACAGACGGGAGGTCTTCCGGCTGGCACGACGCACAAGTTGGGATACATCTGGCCGCTGGCCACCAAGGCCGCCATCACCGTCACTTCCATCAACTGCGGTGGCGCCGAGACCTCTCCTGAGCCCAACGCGTCGGCGTCGCCGGTGGTCTCCACGCCGCAGCCGAGCTCGGCTCCTTCAGGCGAGTGCAGCGTGAGCAAGACGCAGAGCACGCGCTCGACCAGCACGGGAGGTTCGTGGATCGACGGCAATGGGTTCAAGTACCAGATCTACGACCTGGTCATCACCAACGACGGCAGCAATGCCATTTCACTGGCCCAGATCACCATCAACCTCGGGGCCGGCCAGCAGATGAGCCAGTACTGGAACCTGGAGCTGGTGAGCGGCACCACATTCAAGGTGACCAACACGCTGGTCATCGGCAACAGCTACCTCGTGGGCTACATCGTCAAGTCGCCGCTTTACTCCACCACCGGCGAGCCTGCCATCACCTTCAACAGCCTCACCTGTGCTGGTCCTTCGCCGTCCACCTCTGGTGCTCCGGCCATCCCGTCGGTCTCCCCGTCGTCCAACCCGGCCAAGCCGTCGGCTTCTCCTTCGGCCCACCCGACTACCACAGTCTCCACGCCGCAGCCGAGCTCTTCTCCCTCTTCCGCTCCTATTCAGCCGAGCTCGTCGCCATCGCCAGCGCCGTCTAGTGGAGACGAATGCAGCGCCATCGTCAACATGGCTGCGCGCAGTGGTGGCTTGTGGCAACAGGACGGCCAGACGTTCCAGATCTTCGACATCACCATCACCAACACCGGCCAGCACTCGATTACCAATGCCCTCATGAGCTTCACGCTCTCGGGCTCGTCGCCTGCCATCACGCAGTACTGGGAACTGCAGCGGCTCACCTTCGATGCCTCGAGCCTGTTCAGGGTGAGCTTCCAGTATGGGCCTCTTCTTCCAGGCCTGAGCCAGGGCGCCGGCATCACGGTGAGCGTGAACGGCGGGTCGATGGTGCCCATGCCGGCCTATTCGATCGGCTCCGTATCGTGCGGCGACTCTGCCCCGCAGGCCTCGCCTTCGGGGGCCCCTGCCCAGCCGAGCGCGTCGCCCTCTGCAGCCCCAGTCCAGCCAAGCGCGTCCCCGACGGCTGTCCCCAGCGTCGTCGCCTCCCCTGCGCCGTCTGGTGGAGACAACTGCAGCGCCCTCGTCAACATGGTTGCGCGCAGCGGTGGCTTGTGGCAACAGGATGGCCAGACGTTCCAGATCTTCGACATCACCATCACCAACACCGGCCAGCACTCAGTCACCAATGCCCTCATGAGCTTCACGCTCTCGGGCTCGTCGCCGGTTATCACGCAGTACTGGGAACTGCAGCGGCTCACCTTCGACGCCTCGAGCCTGTTCAGGGTGAGCTTCCAGTACGGGCCTCTTCTTCCGGGCCTGAGCCAGGGCGCTGGCATCACGGTGAGCGTGAACGGCGGGTCAACGGTGCCCATGCCGGCCTATTCGATCGGCTCCGTCTCTTGCTAAGTTTCCTCTTGGCTCAACGGCGCCTGCGTGCGATGCCGCAGATGAAGATCTTCATCCTCTCCCACGACGCCACTCTCCTTCCTCCCGATTGCGTCGATGCCTTCATTCCTCCTCAAGTTGTTGTTGTTTGTGTACCAAGTTTCCATGTACTATTTCCTTACATAAAACCTAAACGTCTTCTCCATGAAGTGGTTCACGTTTCTTCTTTTCTTGGACTCACGAGCCGCGGTGGTGATGAAACACCACTTCCCACTCCCCGCCAGCGTCGGCGTCGCCCTTTTTCTTCTTCTTGTGCTTCTCTTGGCCGAGCAGCACCAGGGCCGGATCGTACTCGTGCATGGCAGCGGCATCGCTGTCGTGTCGGTCATCGTCGCGGCCACCGAGCTCGTCCTCGCCATAGACGTTGACGAGACTGGCCTGGCTTGCTTCATCTTCCCTCTCATCTTCCTCTTCAACATCATCGTCGTCCTCGTCGTCGTAGTCGTCCATCTCAGCGTCGTCGCCGTCTAAGCAAGAGACCACGTCACGTGTTGCCGCTGCAGCACCGTCCACGCGGCGCCACTCATGAGCCAGATGGCGATGGCGTCGGAGGGTGAAGGGGAACTCGGTCGTGCTCGCCTCTTTGTCGTCGCCATCGTCGTCGTCGTCCGACCAGGTGATGTCCTCTTCTTCCTCTTCATCATCATCATCATCCTCCTCTTCTGCGCCTTCATCGTCACAATCGCGAGGGCCGCCAAGGTCGTCGGCAAGTGGCG
This sequence comes from Acanthamoeba lenticulata, assembly GCA_002179805.1. Classification (NCBI taxonomy): domain Eukaryota; phylum Discosea; order Longamoebia; family Acanthamoebidae; genus Acanthamoeba; species Acanthamoeba lenticulata. Next base: position 6,298 of record NAVB01000585.1, read on the forward strand.
CGAGACCGAAGCGCACGCGCACACCCCGCAGGAAGCCGTCGGTCCGGCCGACCGCTGCCCGCAGACGCAACGCCTCGTGCGGCTGGCCGCCCCGCGACGACGATGACGATGACTTGAAGGCCGAAGCGGAGAGGAACACGCTGCGCAGCTCGTCAAGCAGGGCCTGGCCGTAGCCCACGAGCCCCGAGAGCACCTCCAGGACCGTGTCCTCCTCACACCCCGGCACCGCCTCGGCCACGTCCTCGTCCTCGTCGGCATCGTCCTTGGCTTCGTCCGTCTTATTGGCGAGCACGAGGACGAGGCCGCGCACGCGCCGCTCCAGCGCGAGCAACACGCGTCGAGCCGCCGTCGACACGGCCCGCATTCTGCACAACACACGTGCGTGAGGATCATGTTGAGACAGAGAGGCGAGCGAGAATGGGGAGGAGCTCCGTACGGCAGGGCGTGGCCGGCGTGGACGGCGAGGCCGCAGGTGGCCACCACACGACGCAGGAGGCACAGGTAGTCCAGGGCGAGGGGCCCCGCACGCACGTCGCTCCCGCGGTTCGCCGCCGGTGGCTTCGCAGCCGACAACGACGATGGCATCAACAGGCGGCAGCAGTGGGCGCTCACCCCGGCCACCAGCCCTCGCACAAACTGGGCCAACGAGGAGGTGCTGACGTCAGCAGCAGGGACAAAAGGGGAGGGGAGGAGGGGGCAGTACGGCGGGGACGGTCAGGTGGTGGAGGGCGGCAAAGACGTGGTGGTATTCGAGCTCGCGCGTGGCCAGCAGGTCGTTGAGCGCCGACGCGATCTCGCGCGCGCACGCGTAGTACTGCGCCAGAGGAAAGCCGATCATCTTGTCAGCAGCCACGACAACAACGACAACACAGCGATGAGACAACGGCACACGTGCCTTGGGCGCGGGGAGGAGCGAGGAGAGGCAGCGGAGCAGGGACAGGACATAGGCGCAGTAGGGGCCGGTCGCCCCCTCGCTCTCCTCCGCCGTGGGCCCGCTCACCCACTTGGCTGCCAGCAAAAAACCGGGTACCGCCCACCGCCACCCATGCTGACGTCAGCAACACGCCTGCATGCGAACAAGAGAACGGGGCACGCACGGGCAGAGGCCGGAGGCGGTGGCGGGCGGTCGAGCGAGGCGAGCGCGAGCGCGCGCGGGAAGACGGCGGCCAGGAAGTGGTTCGACGGATAGACCGAGACGAGAGCGCGGTAGACGAGGAACGCCACAAAGACGCGCTTGCGGCAGCCGCCGGTAAGCACCAGCAGAGCGCGCACGACCAGGCCCGCCATGAAGAAGTTGACGCTCGCCCGGAACAGGCCCAGCAGGTGCCCGTACAGCGCCTCCAGCACCTCGGCCTCGCCGACGTCGACATCGTCGTCATCGTCGACCTCAGCCTCACGCCCCAAGTGGCGCCCGCAGGCCGCCACAAAGGCGGCGTCAAAGCGGCGGCCCGTCGAGTCGGCCGGCGGATGGGCAGAAGCCGCGGCCGCAAGGTGGAGAAGGAGGGCGAGGAGCTGGTGGAGCGAGGCCAGCGTGGCGAGCCGGGCCCGCCAGAGGCCCAGTCGGGACGCGAGCTCAGTCCGGCCGCCGGCTCGCCCGACGGCCTCGCGGTGGTGCAGCTGCGCCACGTCGAGCCGCAGGCGCTGGACCTCGGCCGACAGCCCGCCGGCCAGGCCCAGCACGGCGCCCACGAGCCCGGCCTCGACGGCCGCTGCCAGCGGGGACGACGACGATGACAAAGAGCCGGCGCGCGGCTCGTGCAGGCGCTGCAGCGTGGCGGCCGCCAGCTGGGCGGTCAGGTCGGCGCAGGCGGGATCCGGCGCCACGGCGCGCAGCAGCTCAATGCAGGTCGTGAGCTCGAGTTGGGGCACAACTTCCTCAAACAGCTCCCGCAGTGTCGACGCAAAGGCCTGCGCGGCAGCTGCGCCGCCTGACGGCGCGGGCGGTGGGCCAAGGGCTTCGTCGTCGTCTTCCTCCAGCTTGACGCGGACGACCGCTCGCGGACTGCCCGCCTCACAAGCCTCGCGCTTGACTTTCGGGCCGAGCTCGGCCACGAGCGGCAAGGACTCGCGCCGGACTCTCTTATGAGGTCTCAGGGACTTGCGGGGCCGCACACGTGTGGGCTGGGCCGGGTCGAGGGCGGCCGCGGGCACATCGCCGAGAAGGACAATGTCGTCATCGTCAACGTCATTGTCCTGCCTGCGGGTTCCGAGCAGGAGGCGGTTGTCGGGTAGCACGGGCCGACGCAGACGCGCGGCGGTGGCCTCCAAAGCGCGCTCAAAGGCAACCCGCGCCATGAACCACTCGCGCGCAGCAGCAGCGGCGGTGGTGCGCGGCAGGCTGAGCGCACAGGCGCAGACCAGGCCACCGACGAGCGATGCGAGGCCAAGCTGGACCAGGCGCCGCACCGGCGTGGCGGGCATCGATGACGTCGGCATTCCCGGGACCGGGCCCGGGCCGGCCGCCGCCGCCAGCACCGGCCTCCACAGAGTCTCGTCCAACTCGCCGGCGTTGTCATCGTCGTTAGAAGTCGACAAAAGCAGCTCAAGCAGTTTGGCCAGGCCCGGCGGCACGGCAAAATACGGCGAACTGGTGCCCTCGCTCTCGGCCTGGTCGCTGCCGCGAGCATGGCGGCTCTCCAAGCAACGGGCGTAGGCCAAGTAGGTGGGCACCGCCTCGCGCAGCTGCCAGAGATGGTCGACAAGCTGCCGCCACCGCAGCCGCCGCGGGTCTGACTCGGCCGTCGTTGTCGCCGTCGCTTTTGTCGCTATCGCCGTCGTTGTCGTTGCCGCTGTCGACGTCGACGAGGTCTCGAGCAGGTGGGCGACGACGTCCTCCAGGGCTGCCTTATGGGCTTGAACGAAGGCGCCAATCGCGAATACCATACTCGAGCTGGGGGACGACGAGGATGACGACGAAGAGGACACGTCCAGCGGGCCGCGACCGCCGGCGGCGCCAATCTGGCCCAGCGCGAGGTGCAAGGTGGGCCCTTCCTCGTTCGTGTCCTTATCATCATCGTTGACGTCTCCAACAGGCGGCACGACGATATGCAGAGCGCGCAGGTGGGGCAGGAGGAATCGATCGCCAATCTGCGCCAACGATTCCTGTGTGTCCGAGTCTGACGTCAGCCCAGCCGGCATTCAAGAGGCAACTCTGACGGGCCTTCGCGGACGTACGACATCAAAGAGGGAGAACGTGTGGGCGAGGCTGCGGAGCAGAGTTGCTCGGACGTCGGGCTCCAGGGCCGGCCAACACGAGGCCAGCGTGCGCACCGTGCACTCGCCCAGCGCGCGGGCCTCGACGGCCGTCAGCAAGCCGCTGCCCAGCAGGAGGCTCGCCGCTAGACAAGCTGCGCCACGTCACAGGAGGAAAAATCAGAAAAAAAATTCAATTCTATAATTAAAAAATGAATTACCAAATCCTTGCTGGTCGCGCCGGAACGTGAGGAGAAGGGCCTGCACGTTCACGAGGTAGAGGTCGCGGAGATCGGGCGCCAACGCGCACAGCTTGTGAAAGACGTCGCACAGCCTGTTGAAGCGCAGGTCGGAGCCACGCACACCGCGTGTCAGCAACTCACTTCCCTCTCTCGGCAAGGGCACGGGAGGCGGCCGTACGTGGGCAGGGCCGCGGCCGGCAGCCGATGCGCGTGCACGAAAAGCAGCCGCCGCAGCACGTCCGCGTGCGGGAGCAGCAGCTGTGGCGCGGCATGAGCCACGCGCTGCAGGACGTCGGCGCCCACCACGCGCAGGTCGCAGCCAACGGTTGTGGGCTCGGGCGCCACCGGGGCAAGCAGGGCGTGGAGGACGAGGCCCAGCAGGCCCCCGCGGGCGCCCTCCAGGTGGGAATGGAGGACGAGGCTGGGCAGGAGCGAGCGCGCCCATCGCTCCAACAGCGTAGCCGGGACGAGGCTCGGAACGGCAAAGCCGTGGAGAAGCAGGAGCGACCGGCCCAGTTCCAGCACAGACTCGGCGCTCTCGCGGGCTTGCCAGAGTGACGAGCGCGCCAGGACGCGCCTACCAGACACACGCGCGAACGCACACGCACGCACGCACATACCACGCATTCCACAGCTTAGCGACGTTGCCCGCAGGGGCTTGGGTGCAGGGAGAGCTTGGGGGCCGTACTCGACCGCGCGCAGAGTGAGCGAGCCCTGCTGGACGCAGCGCACAAAGGCTCGGCGGTGGCTCAGTTGGAGCCGCTCGGCCGTGCTGCCGTCCACGGCCGCCTCGCCAGAAAGCAGGCGCAGCAAGACCAGGGCCTGGGCGTCGGAGCAGCGCGGCGCTGTGGCGTTGCGTGGAAGACCCCGCAGGAAAGCTTGCCCTGTGCACAGACCCAAGCCAAGAGAGCACGGTCGGTGAGTTTTTGAGGACATGTCAGCCAGGGGCATAGACGACACGCACACGCTGCCGAGTTCAGCTTGATGCAGCGGATGACAGATTCCACGAACGCCGTATCATGAGCGTAAGTGACTAGGAGCTGGAGTCTCTCCGCTAGTTCCGTTTGCACATTGAGCACTGGGCAGCAAGTGCTCGTTAGCAAGTGACGTAAGGAATCAAAAATCATTGACTGCGCACCCTTGACATCTAAGCGAAAGAGGAATTTGATGACCTCCGCTTTGTCATCGGTTTGCGACGAGGCGAGGGTTTCATTCTCGCCTATCGAAACCTCCATCCGATTCTTCCCGCCATGTCTCAAGGCCACTTGGCCGTTACAATAATGAAAAAAGAAAGCAGAAATAGAAATGCGAGAATTTTTGTCTGCCAACAACATTTTGCTATTCTTTTTGCTGTGGCAGGCATCAGAGCAACAAAGATGGAGGTGATGGATGAAGAAGTTGGAGTAAAGGTGGTTGAAATGCTGCAAGTGCCCGTCAAGTGGTCAGGCAAGGAATTTACGGTGATGCTGTCCAACCGCGAAACTGTGGCCGATCTCAAACTGCAGCTCTACGCCCACACCCGCGTGCCGCCCGAACGACAGAAGCTCATTGGACTCAGGCCTCCCCTGGCAAAACGCTCGATGAGGTTCATACGACGTAGCTTGGCCCTTGTGTTGTATTGAATCGCACTAAATGTGTGCATCCAGTCCCGCGTGGCAGAAGCTGGGTTGAGAAAGGGTGCCAAGGTGATGATGGTGGGAACGCCTGAAGAGGCCCAGCTCATTGAGCCCGAGGAGCAGTTTGACGTACACGCTCGCCTTGTCCTCTTTTGGCGCGAGGTGCACCACCTGCTCACCCTTTCGCTCTCACTAGATCGTGGACGACTTTGTGTACGATCCGCGATCGTTGGGCGTCCGAGAGCGTGAGGAGAACATCCAGAAGCTACAAAACAGGGTCAAGAACGTACGTTCGCATCGTTGATGGTCATGTATTCTCCTCCATTGACCTTCGGGGCGGCAGTTGGCGATCAAGGTCATGAACCCGCCGCGCCCTGGCAAGAAGTGCCTCGTGCTCGACATCGACTACACACTCTTTGACCACCGGTCGACGGTCGAGGTACCACACCGTCCTCCTCGTCATCATGTTGGCCGAAAGTTAACTTGTGGGTTCACTTCACCAGAACACGCTGGACCTGATGCGGCCTTACCTCCACGAGTTCCTCGTACGTTGGCCACTCAGTTGCCTGTCCCAATTCAATCGTGAAGGCCTCACATGACGTACCACACAGACCGCCGCCTACGAGCACTACGACATCGTCATCTGGTCGGCGACCTCGATGAAGTGGATCGAGCTCAGTACAGCCTTTCCCGCTCCTCGCGCGTGAATCAGTGCTCACGTTCCACTAACGCCGCGCATGCACGTCGATGGGCTCCATTCAGAGATGAAGGAGCTGGGCGTCTTCACCAACCCCAACTACAAAATCACGTTTTGGTACGACCAGCACGAGGAGCCTTCCTCCTTGTCCCTTCCCTTCTTCCTTTGTTGGGCGCTTACTGAAGGGATCTTTGGGCACTGGACATTCTGGCGCAAATCAGCCTGGACCGAGCGGCCATGATTACTGTGGCGCCTGACGCCGAGGAAAACATGTCCTCCAAGACCGTGTTCGACACCAAGGGCCTCGCCGTCATTTGGGGTTGGCCTTGTCCTTCTTTCCTTTCTTGCATTTGGTCTCAAGCGCTGACCTGGCGGTGCCTCTTATTAGGCAAGTTCCCAGAGTACTACAGCGCCAAGAACACCATTCACGTACGCTGCAACACATGACCTCCGCGAGTCCGCCTTTTCGTTTAACAAACGCGGGCGTGGCGTGCGGATGCAGTTTGATGACCTGCGACGCAACTTCATCATGAACCCGCAAAACGTGCGCCGCCCATCCCTCTTCCTCGCATACATATGTGTACTCACCAGGCTGCGCTCACACGTTGAACTGCGTCGCTGCTGCATGACAGGGCCTGATGATCCGCCCGTTCAGGAAGTGCCTCAAGTATCGGGCGACGGACCGCGAGTTGCTCAAGCTCATCGACTACCTGCAGTCCATCGCCCACCTCGAAGATCTGTCCCATCTCAACCACGACGTGCGTCTCGCCCCCCCCTTTCTCTCCTTCCCTCTCTTCCTTTTCTCCCCAAGGAGCCGGTCTTATTCTCGTCATTATCATCATCATCACCAAGGACTGGGAAGGCTACGTGGACCAGTGGAAGCGAGGCACCAGGCGAGGGTGATGGGTCAAGGCACCCCAAGCCCAAAAATAAAAACCGCGACACGTCGTGGTCTTTGATCGTTTTCCTTTGTTTCGTTGCATTCATTGCGGCAGCCTCACCAAGTGCCTCCTCGGGGGAGAGAATAAGCGCCGAACATTTCTCCTAAAGGAAGAGGAGGAGAAGGAGGACGAATAACAGGAGAAGCCCAAACAAAAGAAGTAGGAGCCCAAGAAGGAGAAGTCTTCCGAGGAGGAATCCAGCTCATCTGAGGAAGAGGAGTACAGTTCATCGGAGGAGGAGTCCAGCGAATTTGACCGAGGCGGTTGTCGCTTGCGAGGCCACGACATGGGCAACACCACAACCTAGAGATGTCGACCAGAAGGACCAGCTGGTATGGTCTTGAAGTCCGGAGTGAATGAAAAGACAGGCTTCTGGAGGACAGGGAACTGAACTCGACCCCACCAGGGGACGCATCTATGATGCCTTGGACTCCTTCGAGCAGATGTGCACATCAGACACCACGCCGCATGGGAGGGAAGGAGACACAAAAGTTTATTGGGGCGAGGGGAGGAGACGGTTACAGGAGGAGGGACAAGGCAAACTGAAGCCAGTTGGTGATGATATTGGCGGAGGCCGATGCGAAATGAGCGCGGAAGGAGGTCCGGACGTGAGTAAGCTCGGTGCAGACATTATCGAAGAGCACCAAGGACGCTCCGGAACAATCAGAGTCGTCGAGCCACACCTGGACCGACTTGGTCGTGCAGTTCGCGATGAAGCTGCCGCCAGTACTGGAGAAGGACGTGCACTCGCCGCCGACGAAGGAGGCGGGGGAGTCGAACCCGTCGGAGGGGACCGAGCAATCCGCTTTCTCGAACCCGACCACGCTGAAGGGGCAGCTGGCGGCCACGAAGCCGACGGCGAAGAGAAGGACGAGGATGATGGGGAAGTAGTGCTGCTGCATGGCGTGAAGTTAGCAGATGAGACTTCTTCGCTTTTATAATTACTGATGGGAGTTACAAGGCGATCGTAACCTTACACCACCCGCCAGTAGCCACTCACATGCCTGGATTTGCTCGAAAACCTCAGAATGGTCAAAGACCCGCGATAGTTTTATTGGGACATTAGGGGCACGTTCCAATTAAATTGGCTACCTTTTAGGGTGCAAGCTCCGCGTGCCCATCCACGGACCTTCGCCCACGTGATGTCGTACGTAGACCAGCATGATACCCTTGGCGATAGCAGCTTGAAACGAAGACCCAGGAGATCGATCGTCCGGTAGCCAAACTCAACCCCGACGGTGGAAGGGTAGGGTAATGGTACGAGCTGTGGACTGGACGTACTACGTTGGAGAAGGTAGAGGGACCTTTTGCGCGTTTGGTCTAACTAGAAGTGTGCACACAGAGGGGCACAGTGCCAATGAACAAGATGACTTCGGCCTGTGTCTCCTCGCCGCAGTCAAGTGTCACCACAATAACGTGAACCTTGCGAGGTTGCTCATAGAGCGTGGCGCAACGTCGCAGAGAGAGCGAAGGCGAACCGCTGTTGACCAGTCAGATGAGGATAACATCAAGAGTGGGCAAGTCATCCACAGTTAGTTTATCCACAATGTACTACGTCTAGTTGCGCACGAGACAAGAACGATGGAAGGCCAGGCAGAAGGTGGAGCAAGTGTGGTGTCAAATGGGCAGGTGAGATAGAAAAGAGGATGGACGCAAGGCGTACAGGCCAAGTGGCGGATGGCCTCCGCGGCGGCCGAAGTGACGGAGCCCTTGCCGTAGATGGCCTGCTTCAAGGGCTCGTCCAGGGTCGCGATGAGCCCCGCGTGGTCGGCCTCCGTCAGCGCGTGTCCTTCTCCCTCTCTGTCGCCGACGGCGTCAGGCCACGATCATGATGATGATGATAAGAAAGGAGCATGAAGATGATCATGATGAGAACCAAGGACGTACCCTTGCCCACGCGCTGATGGGCGATGGAGCGGAGGAAGAGGGCCAGCGGGTCGGACCAGCCATTTCGCTTGCTGCTACCGCCGCACAACTAAAGATGACTGGTCAGCCTGTTGAGACCATAAAACTCATGTGCTTGGGCAGGTACATTACCACGGGTAATCACGGGATAGATCATTTTTTTACTTGGAAAAATTACAATCCAAATTCCAAAATAAAAACCTCAGACCTACTTGCAAACTACAATCCAGCTCAACATCTACAACCCACACAACACCACTAAAATGTCGTACAAGGCCACCAGCAAGTCCCACACGCGCGGCTCGAGGGCGAGCCCCTACACCACGACCACGACCAAGACGACGACAGCCGACCAGCCATCGGCGAGCATGCTGCTGCGAAGGCAATGCAGCTTCGGCGTGGCCAACACGCTGCGCCGCGTGGCCGACCTCCACGAGAACCACGAGCGCGTAGTCGCCCAGGGCGGCACGGCCCGCATCACGCGAGCCCAGGCCATCAAGCTCGAGCAGTGGAACACGGTCCAAACCCGCAGCCGTGCCCGGCAACTGGCCGCCGCTGCCGCTGCTGGTCAGAGGCCTTAATGATCTTGTACGATGCACATAACACTCTGTACATAAAACTGTGTGCTTCTTCAGCTTGAAAGTTTTTATCATTGCATTGTGGGGAACCGCTCAGCTCCACGGAATAGAGGAACGAGCAGGCCACCTCTTTCAGAGGTGTAGACTTTGAACCAAAGATACTTCCTTGGATAAGAGTACTGATCCTTTCTTTCCTTGCCCTTTTTGTCTCCCGCCTCTTAGCTCTGGTCTTGTGGTTCGCGGCCCGGATTAATTAGTGTTTCCTTTCGGGGAAGCGCTCCTGGTTGAATTGGACCGCTAACGGCAAGAACAGACTGCCAGGACCTCGCGGCCTTGTTTTGGCTGCACCTAACCCCAAGTCCCATCGAGCACCATGCATGCATCACGTAAAAGCGGGGATCATTTACTTTACTGCAGGGCTGCACGAACTGCCCCAAAGGTGAAGGGGTTGCTGCTGCTGCTCTGCGGCTCGGCATCGTCCATGGCGTCATTATCGCTCTCACAGTAGTACGTGGTCAGGATCTTAGTGGCTTTGGCTTGCACATCTTCATTGTTGATATGACGCAGCTGGAGGAGACGATTGAGGCCGCCCGCGTTGTCCACGAGCTCCTCGAATGGATTACGGCCCCCAGCCTGCGTGTTGCGGGCGCCCGACTCGAGGATCTTCTCGAGTGTTGTGAGCGCCAGCAGCTGCAGTTTATACCACTTGTGGCGCTCAACGCGTTCGCAAGGAGGCTGCCAGAGGAGGTTGCACATCGCATCGATGCAGCCCTGGCTCACCATGTAGTCCACTTGCTCTGGGCTGCCGCCGCTGGTGGCATTATGAAGGGCCCAAGCGGCCTCCTTCTGAATGTCCAAGTCGCCGCGCGATGAGCGCAAGAGCTGCACGAGCGACGGGATGAGGTTGGCGTCGATGACCGCCTGGATCTGCGCGCGATTGCCGGCGGTGATGTTGGAGATCACCCAGCAGGCCTTTTTGCGCAGAGACCTCTTGGGGTGTTGCAAGAGGCTGTGCAGGCACGGCAGGCCACCGCAGTTGAGGACGGTTTGCGTTTGGAGATCATTCCCCGTGACGATGTTGCCCACCGTGTGGAGTGCTGGGGTCTGCACTGCGGAACTTTCGTGCCTGTTTCCGTCCAATTAGAATCTCAATTATAACAAAGAAACAAGCAATCCAAGGGACGCACAAGAGAAGTTGGACCATACGGCGAACGACGCCGGCCTCAATCACGGCCTGTAGGTGCTCATTGGGACCTTCGGAGAGGTAGGACAGAGCCCAGCAAGCGCTGGCAAGCACTTCACCGTCGTCGGTGGCGTAGATCAGGCGCGCCAGTGTTGGGAGTGCAGATCGCGTGAGCTCGAAGTTGGGCTTCGGTTTGCCACGACACAGGTTGGAGAGCGTCCATGTGCCGTTGCGGAGGAGCGAGAGCTTGTGTGTCTCCGTCAGGTTCTGGAGGAGCGGCGGGAGGGCGCCGTTGTGGAGAACAAAGTCACGGCACGTAGCCGAGTCACCTGCGATGTTGCCCAACGCCCACATGGCCTGGTAGCGAGTTAATGGTGACAAAAAATGAAAACATTTGGCCAGATCAACTCCAAGTCAGCGTGTTGCCGCCTGGTGAAGGTTGTGTGCACCTGTTCGCGGATATCGTCGTTCGGAGAGCAAAGATGGTGCACGAGAAGTTGCACGGCACCTGCCTCGACGACCACGCGGACGTGGTCCGACGAGCCCGAGGCGATGTTGGTGAGGGCCCATGCCGCTTCGTACTGTAGCTCTGCTGGCATGTGAAGGTCTGCGAGGATTTGTACGAAATGTGGCACAACGCCTGCGGCAATGACATGGTCGATAGGGGGGTTGGACTCGAGCGAGAGCAACTTACGCAACTGGGTGGCTGCGCCAAGCTTCTGCGCCAGGTCGGTGCTGGTCAATTTCGCGACCAGCAAAGGCAGCACCTCCGGTCTGAACACTGGGTCTTGGGCTGCGAACCTCATCGGGTGGTGTTGGTGTTGATTTTGTTAGAATGGCGGATCAAAACGTTCTTCCCGGCTCAAGTACGTCAGGCTTTCAATTCATTTACTTTACCGTGAAATTAATTTAAATCGGTCAAAAAGTTAGAGTAAATATAAAGTTACTCCACAGCTGCACTTCTTGTAAAGGGGGTTTTCTTTCTGTTGTCGTGCTCGGCCTCGGCATGATTAAACCAGGAGGATAAGAGGGTCACGCTACATCAATCGTCCCACTCGCTCTCGTCGACGCCCTGCCTGGTGTCCTCCACCTCATCGGGCTCAGCGTACTGCATGATCCTATCGGCGTACTGGCCGCTCAGGGCTTCGCCGCCCGCACCCATGTCTGGTACACGCAAGCGGTGAGGGCGATGAACACACATAATAATTAGAATTATCAAAGCATAATAAATGATATTAGTTATAGTTAAAATAAAGACTTGCGCACCCTTGAAGAGGTTGGTCTTGGCGTTAAGGAACTGGAACGAGTCGACGAACACGCTCTCGCCCAGTGTGAGCAAGCGCAGTTGAGTGCCCTTCTGGAGCTCCTTGACGCGCGGTTTGTTGGAGTCGATCCAGAACTCAAACACGCCCGGGACGGCCGGGTGCAGCTGCTGGCGACGATCGTCGCACAGGCCACTGGGCAGAGCTGCACTCACGTGATGCACGGAGGTGGTGGTGGTGGTGGTGGACCCAATTACGAGACGTCTTGTGCGCCAAGGACGACGCGGCTAGTCCAGACGTGCGTACCGGAGCCGGAGCGGTCGCCCACCTTGGCCAAGAGCTGCGCATGGTCGAGCAGGGCGGGCGCCACAAAGCCCCTGCAAGCAAGCAAGCAAGCAAGCAAGCAAGCAAGCAAGCAAGCAAGCAAGCAAGCAAGCAAGCAAGCAAGCAAGCAAGCAAGCAAGCAAGCAAGCAAGCAAGCAAGCAAGCAAGCAAG
>NAVB01000589.1:0-39489 GCA_002179805.1 Acanthamoeba lenticulata
TTATAAAATAAAAAAAGTATGTTATTGGAGGCAGCACTTCGGGTCGCCCGGGCGGCCCGCCTTGGCGCCACCAGGGCTGGGCGGGGAGCCGTTGACGACGTCAAACTCGACTTGCCGCACGCCCAGCACACTGCGTGATACAAAGCCGCGCAACCACCGCTGGCACTCGGCTTCCAACAAAATGCCTCGCACAAACGGCGTGAAAGCACGGATGGGCTCTGGCGGCTTAAGCAGCTTTTTGCGCCAGTCCTGCTCGTCCTCGTTCTTGCCCTCGTCTTTGCCCTCGCCCTCGACAGCCTTGCTCGTCTCCTGCGTTTGCGCTGGCTTGGCCGCCTGCGCGGCCGGTTTCGCAGCGGCCTGCGGCTTGGCGCGCGGTCGGAAGAAGCTCCAGACGTTGTCCAGCAGCCACTCAAAGCACGCAAAGATGAGGATCGGCGACCGGTGGAGGAGGCCCTCCTGCAGCAGCGCCAGCACGTTGGCCCCTTTGATCCTCTTACCTGCGCGCCACGCCACGCGTGTTGGCCCCACATGCGTGTGTGGGCTCTGCCCAGCAAGGACGTGGGGGACGCACTGAGGAAAAGCGCGCAGGCGTCCTCGAGGTCGAGAACCTCGTACTGGCCCGCGGCGGCCATGAGCGCGCTCACGTCCTCCTCGCTTGCCCCACACTGCTCGAGCCACTCGACCGCCGGGTCCAGTGTACTGGCGATGGCGTTGGTCATGTGGACGCCGTAGCAAAAGTCGAGCAACCGGTTGAAGGTGGCCAGCGTCATGTTGGGGATCGGTACGTCGAGCAGCGCGCCCGCGGCGCCTTCACCGCCCGCACCGGCGCCAGCCGTGCGGTTGGACTCGCGCATGCCGAGCGTGAACATGGCCTTGAAGACGGCCGAGCGGCCAGAGAGCAACAGCCTGTGCGCCGTCACCGTTTTGTTCTCCTAAGTTGTGCATTTTTTTGTTTTGTTTTGTTTTTTTGAACTTTAGAATTTAATATGAATATTTTACAAAATCCGTTGCTAATTATAAGAAATTATATAAGAAAACAATAAAATATAAAATTATAAAAAATCAAAGCGACAGGTGGGGGAAGTGCCTCGTAGGGGAAGGAGAATGTGACGTCGTGCAAGGACGTGTCCTCACGCCACACGGCAAAGCAGCCAAGCTGCAGCACAGTTCGGCGCACAGGCTGAAGCTCAGGCGGGAGGGTGGTGGGGTCAACAGGCGCCGCTGGTTGCTGCACCGGCGGGGAGGCAACACCAGAAGACGCATAGACCTGCTCAACTGGTGTTGAAGAGCCGAGTCAGACATATTTTATTATTTATTTTATTTATTTTTAAATTCATATTTTTTAATATTGGCCGCGTACCACCGCCAATAAGGCATTTGAAGGCGGTCAACACGTTCAGGGCGCTCTCTTCGTTTCGTTGCAGCTCCTGCAATCATGGTGACGATGGTGGTGAGCTGAAGACTCCACGTTGGTGGTGGATGCGCGTACGTTGAAAAACAGGGAAAGGCCGTCTGCGTCGATGAGCAGTTGGCGCTTCTCTGCGGGGTCCATGAACATGAACACCAGCGCGAGGAGCGGCTTGTAGCCCGCGCCGTTCTTCATGCGGACCGACCACCGCGCCAGATCAGCCACTGTGCTCGCGATCATCACCATCATCATCAATGGTTAATGGTTGTGCTCATCAAGGCCAAGGCCGTGGTTGTGGTTGTGGTTGTGTTTCAACGGACCCATCTTACGGTGCTTGGTGAGCTTGGCGTGGAAGGTCTTCAGCATGTCGTCCCGCTCGGGGGACTGGACCTTGTGTTTGGCGCGCGAGAGAAGGTAGCGCCAGACCGTGGGCACCGCCTCGACCCGGATCAGGTCCATCATGGCGCCCTCTGCAAAACCACATAATTTGAATTGTTGTTGTCGTCGTCAGCAGCAGCGCCAAGCAGGAAAGCGGGAATGTCAAGAATGGCATGTGTGGCGAACCGTGTTGGAGCATGTTGAGCAGAATATCGCTCAACCATCGGTTCACGGCGGGGATCTGCGAGAGCGAGTTGTCCAAGTGGTCCACGATCGACTGCGGCGTCCCGATCAGCGTCAGGGCCATGACGACCTCCTCTGCCGCACGCCGGCCACGCGCCCCACGTCAGTCCGCGAACATCCATGCGTCGTCGTCATCGTCCTCAGCTCAAGCGAGTGCGACGTGTTGGTGTACCCGTCGTTGCGAGGCGCTGCAGGAAGCCTGCGGCGCTGGCCTTGGCCGTCGTGTAGGTCGAGTGCTGGAGCTGCGCGGGACCCAGCGTCAGCCAAAGCACCAACAAACACGCACGCACGCACGAATGACGAAACGCGAACGCACCAGGTCGAGGACTACGGGGATCGGATCGCTGTCGGCGATCCGTAGGCTGTACATGGGGTCGCATGCGATGGTCCAGAGGGCCACCAGGGCCCATCGCACGCGCGCTTCGTTTCGCTTGGTGAGCGGGAGACGTCGGAGGAAGCCAGCCAGGATCTCGATCCCGCCCTTGGCCACCACGACATCGCGCGTCGCCTTGCCTACACGTTCGGGACAAGATGAGTTGTGGTGATGAAGATGATTGCGGGCCCAGAAGACGACGACGACAACTACGACAACGACGACGAAGCGCACTTTTGACCGCCCGGGCAAGGGCAGCAGCGAATTTCTTCTGGGCCAGGCGCAGCTCGGGCACGGAGGCACGTTCGGCCTCGAGATCGGCCACCTTGCTCAGCAGACACTCGGCAAGCGCCTCGTTCAGGACCAGAGTGGCATTTGCGGCTGATTTCGATTGAAGCGAACATCACAAACACAAAGTTGAGTGATGGCAGAGCTTGAGGTTGGGTGGAATGGTGTGACACACACGTACGAGTGACGTGCAGGATTTTGGCCATGACGCTGGCGGCACTAGCCCGAGTGTGCAGGTCGACTTCCTTCAGGTCGAGCAAGATGGGTGTGAGCGAGGCAAACACCTGGTGCCCGGCCTCCTTGCTCACGCTCCTCCATTCTGGGGCCGACCCGCGTTAATTTTGCAGAACGTGCGGCGTTGTTGTTGCGCCGGACATGCACGCACAAGCCGGAGGTGGTTGGAGGTGACGGCACATAAAATACAAGAAGAACACACGCACCATCTTCCTTGACACGAGCAAGCCTGTGCACTGACTCCTGCCGGGTTGTGGTGTCGTTTGCGGTGAGTCCGCCAAGACACCGCAAGACTTCGTCCTCCATGGTGATGGTAAATGGCCTGAGCCGAGCTGGCGCTTGTACGCCAACTTGCCGTTGGTGTTCGCTGCGGCCAAAAGGAGGAAGTTCGTTTGCGTCTTCTTCAGGCCAGAAATGATTTTTGTTCAGTTTTTTTTTGGTTGCCTTGCGGCCCCAGGATTAAACCCAGCATCAAGCCGAACCAATCCAGAAGCAGCGAAGGTCCTTATTCATTTGTCCTCGCACGCGAACACGTAATCAATCAACAATGAACGTCCCGACCCACACCTGCCACTCAAAGAGAAAGTGCTTTCGTTGGCCAACTACTACATCCCCGTCCGAATCGAGTTGCCTGGACCATTGCCACTTCCACTCAAAATCATGAAGCCCTTCCGCCAAGTGAAGACCTCAACTCAGTCCGCGTGTACCGCTGTTTATTCTATGCACTTTTGGTCCAATTGGGAAGACGTGCGAGACTTCCTTCTTCTCCCTGCCTTGCCTTGTGTCAGTACACGTTTTAAATTATGGTTATGTTGCTTTTTGCTGCAGTGCCTGAGAGAGAAGTGCCTGAACCACAAGAAGAAGGGCGCGAAGAAACCACTTTCGAACGTTGAAGGCTGGGCTGCTGACACGACGTCAGACAAGCCAGTAAAAGTAATCAATCGAGGGGAAAATGTGCTCTACTTGAGGCTGCAGGTATGAATTACTGTCATTACCACTTTTGTGAAGGCTCATCTCTTGATCTACGCAGACACTGTGCAACTCGAGTCACCACAAGCACTGCAAAACCCCTCTTGAGCTTGAGGTGGGGATCTACATCCTGGATCAGCAAGGCAATTGCTGGGCCCAGGGAATGATCGATTGTACGTTGCCTTCGCCCATCTTGATTTTCTCCCCACAGCTTGAGTGGGCTCACCTTCCCTTGTGTGTTTTGCGTACAGTGGGCAGGGTCTATTCGAACCGTTCCAAAAAACGTCTCGAACTACCTTCCACTGGCAACCGTCCCCGAATCCATCCTGGCATCTGGTGGAACAACGCCCAAGAGGAGAGCTGCCTTAGCCAGGCCACACTTGATGTCAGTTGCCCCACTGCCTACGAAGAGCAGGACCTTCACACTGGGTCCAACAACGAGCAGCCGTCCGACCTGGAGCTCAACAACGGCCACCACGACTGCGACTACGACCAGCAGGCCTCGGAAGACTGCTTGTCATCGCCTTCGCCGTCTTCATCACCGTCATCGTCATCATCGCCATTCTTGTCGTCGTCTGGGCTTGTTCCGTTGACACCTCAGCCCCTTATGGGGATGGGGTGTCTGCAGACAATCGCTACACCGCATGAGGATGGTGTCGAGTCGATGCCGCCTGATGAGGCGCTCGATCCTCCCATGACCCAGGAAGAAATCAACGAGTGCCTGTCGTTTCAAGCGTTAGATCAGGAGACTCTTCAGCGCCTTAAGGAGCTGGAGGATCTGCTGACGAACGCTGGAAACGACGATGTGTGGGCTTCGACGTCCATCAATGGTATGTGCATGGTCTCTTCTCTCTCTTGTCTTTCAGCCCAGCAGCCCAGGCTCCTCCTTACTGGACCTCGCTTTTCACTCATCTCTCATGCTTGTGCTTTTGTATCGACGTTCAGACTACTTTAGCTCGTGAAGAGGCCTCCTCCCGCAAGGCCAGGCCAAGGGACATCAAGAAGCTCATCAAGGACTCCTCCTGTGCCGTGCTGGGCCAGAGCCTGGCTTCCGCCCCCGACCGCCACAAGGTTGCATGTACGTGTTGCCGTTTCTGTCTGTCCCTGTCTGCGTGTGTGTCCGTGTATGTGTGCCGTCCGTGCGTGTGGTGCGCCACGTCAAAGTGGTTGTACCACGCCTCGGCCACACACGCATGTACGCACACACGCAGACAGGGGCAGACAGAGCCAGCAACGCGCAAGCACCCTTGTGGTTTGTCAGGGCTGGAATCAAGGCTCGGGCCCAAGCCGTGCGCCGCCGGCCGTCGTCGCCGACCTACCGCGCAGCTGTCGTCTTTGACGGGCTTCTTTGTGTCCCTTGGCGCCACATGCCTTTCCTTCGTCTTAAAAATTGTTTCAATCGCCAATCAGCTAAATGCCCATTTTGGTGCGCTACAAAAAAAAGTGCAATTTTTTTTTTTTTTTGAGTAGCGCACGAACGACATCGTCTGGCTCTGCGGCTTCTTCGAGACGGTATCTGCCATTTCGATCTTCATTTGTGAGGTCTCACTCACCACCGGAAGTGTTACCATAGCTGTACCAGTCCTTTTTACCTGTAATTTTGAAGACTAAGGCTGGTATTTCCAATAATATGTGGAAAAAAGACACTATATTTATTATTGTTGACAATTCAAGGTCGAAAGGGCAATCAAGCCAGCTTGGCGATGTCCTCGTAGGCGACACCCTTGACCAACTCGCCAGAGCCGCGCAGCTCGATCGTGGCGCAGAACTTGTCCACGTCGATGGTTTTCAGCGTGGCGCGCTCGCCCCGGTGCTCGCCGTTCACCACCAGCACCTTGCCCTCGAGCGCCGGCAGCACTGCACACCAGCAAATGAATAAAGGAAGATGGATAAAACGCAGGAAATTAATCAATTAAAATAAATAAATAAAATAAAAATTACATGCGTATGTGCGTGGTGCATGTGCGCGTGTGTGCGTGTGTGCGTACCGGTCTCGAGGAATTCCTGGTCGAGCCGGAGGACGTCGCCGCCCTGGAGCATGCGGACCTGGCCCACGTAGCGCCCGTCGACTTCCTCGATGACGCCCTTCTGGTTGTAATACTTGCCGCCGCCGACGGTCTTGTGCTTGACCTTGACCACGATCCCCTCCGCCAGCCAATAGTCCGTTCGCTTCGCCTTTGCCTTCATCTTTTCCTTCTCCTTCAGCATCTTCTCCTGCTCCTCCTTCTCGCGCCTCTCGCGTTCGAGCCGCTCGCGTTCGAGTCGCTGCTTGCGCCGCTCCTCCTGCAGCATGATCTCCTCCACGGCCGTCAGCGGCCGCGCAGGCGCCGGTGCCGACCCCGCCCGCCGCGCTGACGACGACTCGCGCTCGTCCCGCTCGGCGCCGCTCGACGTCGTCGTGGTTGTTGAAGTTGTCGTCGTCGTCGCTGTGGCGTCCCACCGGCTGCCGCGCGGGCGCTTGAACTCGCGCCGGTGATCGGCCCCGTCTTGGTCCTCCTCCCTCCTGCTGCTCCTCCTCTTGTCGTCGACGTCGTTGCCATCATCGTCGTCGTTGTCGTGACGATGGCGTCGGTCGTGGTCCTCTGCCTTGCGCTTCTGTCTGGCCTGCGTCGTCTCTTCGCCATCATCGCCATCAACATCAACGTCGTGAGGGTCTTTCTCTGCGTCGGCCTTGACCGAGGCAAGCAGCGGCGCTGGCGGCTTGCCGATCTTGGACGCGCCAAGCGAGAACGCGATCTTCACGCCCTCGAGCTTGACCGGCTCCCCTGCTTGTTGCTGTTGTTGCTGCTGACGCGACTCAGCGTCGTCGCCGTTGCTGTCGTCGGCGGTAGCGACGTCCTCTTCCTCACCGCCGCCCAAGGCCTCGCGCTGGCGGCGGGCCTCCTCGAGCTGCTTCTCGATGCGCAGGCGCTCGCGCTCTTCCTCGTCGACATCGGCCTTCTTGCGCCGCTCGAGCGCCTTCTGTCGCGCGATGGTCTCGGGGTCGCGGTCGATGTAGGCCAAGAACCAGCCTTTGGGCGTCTCGTCGACGGTGGCCTTGCCGGTGCGGCCGAGGTACTTCACAAACTCAGTGAGCGACGTCCACTTGGTGGCGTTCATGTGGAGATGGTGCCGATCGCGAATCAGCTCGGCGTAGACCATGTTCGCGTGCACACGCTTCGTGCCGTGCCTACAGGCAGCAAAAAGAGCAAATTAATAATGATTAAAGGAAACACGATGAAGCGTCGCTGATGGGGTACCTGTGACGAAGATGGCGAATGAAGCTTTCCTCAAATTCGGCTGAAAAGCTATCGAGGAACTTGTTTGGGTTATCGGAGAAGATCGCCATCTGGCGCTGGTGCGATTCGGAACTCGTGTGGCACTGCAGAGAGGCAAATGCGGTGAGATGAAGCAACGACCAGCATCACAAACGGAGGGGGGGGGGTAGTAAAAACCTTGAAACCGTTTTCATCTCGGCATTGCTTCTGGCACATCTGGCAATACCAACGCAGCTTCTGCAAACCCTTGGCCTTGATGCGATTGGCAATGGCCTTGGGCGTCAGGAAGCCATCGCTCTTGCCCATCTTGCGTTTTTCTTTATGCCTTGCTACAGTTTGATCTTTCTTGGCCAAGTTCTTGCCTTCTTTTTCTCTGCCTTTTCATTTCACATTTTTCAAATTCCTGCTCAGCCTCGGTTGGTGATGGAGACGCTCAGGCCGTGGGGCCGCAGGGTCACAGCGGGGATGGCCAACACACGCGAGCCTTCCACGAGCCGGACTAGGTTGTGGATGAGGGCGGGGATGGGGGCAAATATGAGAAGATGATTGAGGACGAGGGTGTGGACGGACTACCAACCTTGGAAGTGGCGGACGATGGCGGCCAGCAGCACGCGCGCCTCCATGAGGGCGAAGTTGCGCCCAATGCAACTGCCAAAAGGAAGAAAGGGATCAAACAACACATATTATCACCAATTGAAAACAAATATAAAATAAAAATTAATAAAGAACAAATAACGATGTTGCACCTGCGCAGGCCGCCGCTGAAGGGGAGGTAGGCAAAAGCGTGGCGGGCCTTGGCGTTCTCCTTGCTGAACCGCTCGGGATCGAACCGCTCCGGGTCGGGCCACAGCGCCGGATCTCGGTGGATCAGGTACGGCACAACCGTCACCTCGGTCTGCACTCGCGCCTCGCGTGAGTGCTTCCTGTGAGGCCACTCGGGGAAGAGGGCAGCGAGAGACGCACGCCGCTCGGGATCGTGTACGGGCCGATGCGATTGTCCTGCAGCGCGCGCCGCACAAAGCCCGGCTGGGGCGGGTAGAGCCGCATGGACTAACACGCGACCAATTAGAAATGATTTTTGAGTATTGTTTTTAAAATTCGAAAGATGTACCTCGCTGAGGACCATGTCGAGGTAGGTCAGCCGAGGCAGGTCGGCGGCAGCGGGTACGCGGGCGTCGCCCATGACTGGGACGAGCTCGCGGACCAGCGTGGCCTCGACGTCAGCGTGCTGGGCCAGCAGGTAGAGCGTCCACGACAGCGCGATGCTCGTCGTCTCGTGTCCCGCAAACTATTGGTGAAAACGATAACGACGATAAAGACGATGATGTTGAAGAGCTGAACTGATACTCTTCAACGCACCATGAACGTCATGACCTCCTCCATGATCTGCTGGTCGCTGAAGCCCTGTCCGTCCTCGTCGTCCTTGGCCTCGAGTAAAAGGTCGAGCAGGTCTCGTCTGCCGCCTCCGGCGCCCCGCTGTGCGCCATCGACGTCGTCCTTGTCCCGCTCGTCCGCCTGCCTCCGGCGCCGGGCGATGATATCGTACACGAGCCGCTGGAGCTTGTCCACATTGGCCGCGAACTTGCGGCCGGTGGGCGTGCAGCGGCAGTAGAGCCAATTGGGCAGCGAGAAAAAGTCGTACGACCTGCGGAGAGTGTGGACCAGTACGCGCGCAGTCAGCGCCCGGACGTCCCGGGCCAAGCGGCGCCCGCTACGTACCTCTCCTCGATGGCCGACAGGACAAACTCAAAGGCCTCCACCACGTCGTCGCTCGCCGCGTCGCCTGCAAACCCACCCATGCGTGAGCCTGGGCGGCCGCGGCCCTGGACAGAAAAAACGTACCTTCCGGGTTGAAGCTTACGCCAAAGGCGGCCAGCCCGATGATGTCCAGCGACGTCTGCGTATGCGCGTACGTTGTGTGGCCGATCAGCGTTGTCCCAGAAAGGGGCGAGGAAGGACCGTGGCACGGACCTTCTTGAGCTCGAGGCCGAGGTCTTCTACGCGGAAGGAGGCGCTCTCCTTGGCGGCGATGTTGGCTTGCCACCGCCCCACGAGCCGCTCGGAGGCGTCGGCAAAGATCGGATAGAGTTCGTGCAGGTTCTTCGAGTAGAAGGCCGGCGACATGAGCCGTCTGCAGCACAACGTTACCATCCTGTGAGTAGGAGGACTCAGAGCACAAACAGCGCGGTGTGGGCCATACCTCTTGCGCCGCCAGGTATCGCCGTAGCTCATAAGGATGCTGTTCCCAAGAAAGGGCTTGAACTCCTTGTCGTAGCCCTGCACAGCCACAACAAAAACATATTTTCATATTTAAAATAAATCAAATAATGCAAGGAAAAAAGGTCGCGCCTTGCAGTAAAAGTTCACGTCGGTCTGGCCGTTGAGGAGGTTCTTCACCAGTTCGGGGTCGGTCAAGAACAGTGTCGGAGTCGTGCTCTCGTACCACACTCGGAAGACGGGACCGTACTTGGCCCGCCATTGCAGGATCGTGTCCAATATCTTGCCCTACGGCGCATTCAGCACCACAAGTTCGGCGGAAGTGTGCGTTTGGTGTGCGTGCTGTACCTCTTCACCTGCGCCCTGCATCTCGAGGAGGTTGTGGCCCAGCAGCGGATGCGGCTTGGGCCCGGGGAACTGCGCCATCGCCCCGGCATAGTGTCGCCACGGCACCAGGTACCACTTTATGGCGCCGCCAGGGCAGATGGGGCTGTGAGTGTCGAGGCGGTGGCGCCCACAAGTGCACAAGCAACCGTGTAGGAAAAAGAGGGTAAAACACGTACGAAGAAGATGAAATAGGAGATGAGGCCTACCACCGCACAGGCGACCAATTGCAAGAGGATGAGAAGGTCCATCTTCGCACAAGTGTGGAGATTAGACCACTAGCGTCAGCAAGGAGGCGTAGTCCGCTGGCCAGACAGAACTTCTGCCTCGTCTTCAGAGAAGAAATAGAAAATAATTGATATTCGGGATCTGCTGACGTCAGCGTAAGAGAGCAAAGCGCCGGCTTTCTAAGCCAGTTGGCTCTACACACCAGCGGAAGACAACAACATCATGGCGGAAGGTCAACACGAATCGATCCCTGCTGTCGAGATGCTCGAAGGAGAGAAGCCAACGGGCGAAATGATCTTCACGGGTATGTTTGCTTCTGCCCAACCGCGTGGCCGTGCTCTGCTCACGTGTAGAGCTTGGCGCTACACGACAGACTTCGTAAAGAAGGTGAACGACATGTTCGCCGAGGCAGTTGAAGGCTTTCGCGTTCTCGATGATGAAGACGCTGCACTCTGCCAGTACTTGCAGGAAGATCTTCGCAAGCAACAGGAGAAGGGAAGGCAGCTTCGTGCCCAAATTGACAAGGCGCAGTACTCGATCAAGCAGTTCATGCGTGCTCTCCCTGCCAGCCCTGTTATCGAGGAATAGGTCGGGTCTTGTATACACTCAGGCAGTCCCTAGGAGCTTACAGCAAGACCAATGTTGTTGGAGATATCTCTATTTGTATTACAACATGATTGCCCAGCGCTCTGTGGCGTGAGGAGTAAAGCGCTAGTCAGACTTCTCTTCCGCTCGTTGAGGTGTCGCCCTGCGCAGGGTCGCATTAGACAAAAAGCTCACAGACCAGGTAGATCAGTAGTTCACATACCAGCTGCAGCACCAGCGGACCAACAAGGCGATCCAGGAAACCTGAACGAGTTCTTCTTCCTTTTCTTTCGGGTCTCCATCTTCTTCATCAGTCTCTTCATCGCTCTCGTCCCTGGTCATCACCAGCACGGCCGGCCCTTCCTCTCGTCGCTAAGGTTGCTACGTACGTCAGAGCTAACCTGCATCAATAAGAGCTGCGGGACGTTGTACCAAGCTTGGCAAGGGAGGCAGAGGCATCCCCTTCTTCAATCGAAGATCTTCGGTGAGGCTTCGAATCTAGTCATACCGCGGCGTCAGAAGCTGAGCATGCTCGTTAGCGAGCTGGCTGTGTAGCAGTTGTGTGGCAGGCACCTCGACGCAGAAGGGCGTTCGAACAAAGCGGCCTTCTTCGCATAGGAACTGGCAAAACGTCTGGCTTGCTGTTGTTAACCGTCCCGTCTTCCTCTACGGGTTTAAGGCGCGCGCATGTGAGCAATCGCTGTGGGTCAAGCAAGAGCGAACTGGCCTGCGGGGGGGGGAGCACCCGTCGCACAAAGTCGTAATAATGGTAGCCTTCACGGCACACGATTGAGAATACAAGACGTAAACAAGCAATCAACAACTCGCGGACACGTACCCAAGTGAAAGAGGAACCACACCATCGCGTCTTCTTCGTTCTTGTTCGCTGTTTTTAAAAAGAAAACGTGGAAAAACAAGGAATTCTAATTTCTTCTGCATTTACAACTGGGTATGTACAAGGATGAAGGGACACGCGAACATTGTGTGACCCCTTTGCTGTCTTTACATGATCACATGTCCTGATCCTGAAGTGGACGCGGGCTCTGCACTCAAAGAGTGAGGAAAGCCGGTGGTCGCAACAGAACTCTGGTCGTACCTTGATCCTGAGGTGGAGGCGCAGGAGGCCAGCATCGAGCTCCGTCTTGGCAGACTTGGGCTCCACGGCTACGGGCAGCTGAATCTGGATAGAGCAGCAGGAGAATCATTTGTAATTGTTCCCATTCATTCGACTGATCAGATAGTTACCTTGCGGAAGAAGCGGCCAAAGTTGCGCTCCTTCTGGTAGTAGAGACCTTGCTCCTCCTCTCCTGTTTGTGGCTTGAGGGCGGCGACGGTGAGGACGTTGTCCTTGAGTGTAAGGCTGATGTCCTCTCTGTGGAGCCCCACGTGCAATGTTCCAAGTTGAGTCACTTCTAGGCTGGCGAACACGATCAGGAGCAACTGTACGTACTTGGGGACGGAGGGCAACTCGATTTCCACGCGCAGGTGGTAAGGGTCCTCCTGGAAAATGTCGCACCTGGGCTTCCACATCTTGTCCTGGTTGATGTTTGGGTTGGCTTTTACGCGTGCTATGTCTGGCAGCTTGCCCCACCTCTGCTTTATCGGCCGCTTCTGCAGTTGCTTGAACGGTCAGGGCCGAGAGAAAAACTCAACTCAAAGAACGAAATCGAAGATGCCTTAAATCAAAGAACGAAAAGCGAAGGAAAGTAAGCAACCTGGAGCAGACATGGGGGTCTGAGCGCCGAAGGCGGCGCCCCAGCCGCCACCCCAACCGCTACGGAACATGGACCCGGCTTCCCGCTTGCGGCCCACGCGACGGCCACCTTCGCCCTTTTGCAAGTCGAGCTTCCACGCGCAGCCGTCGCCCCCTTGATGGGCGTCGGCCGAAGCGGGCAGGGGATGTGAGGTCATGCTGCTCTCGGCCTGCAGCTCGTTACTGCCGCCTGCAGTCCCAATGCTGCCCTCCGAGTGCCGACGCCACCAGGCCATTCTCTCTCGGTTTTTGTGGTTGTGCAAAAAGAGTGAGCTTGGATGAGGTTCCGATGTGTAGTCCTTACTTCTCTGGAGACCTGTCATGGCATCACAGCTCCTCATCAGCCCCGAGACCGCGACCTGTCGTCTCAAACGCGCCTCTTCGCTCAAATTTGCCAGATGCTGCCGCTGCTGGTCAACTATGGCTTCGGGCTCGAGTCCCGCCTTGTTCATTTTGCTTTGGTACCACTCTGACAGACAGCTGGGCGTCAGCTGATTTGTTGTTCCAGTGGTGATTGTTCAAAGTTCTTTTTCACTTCAGATAAACCAACAATCCCCCTTTTACATCATACACAAGAAGCAGTAGCATCATCACTACCAGAGAGCAAGCAAGTGGGTGAGCAGAGCCTGCACGCATGCCATCACGGCGCTCTCCGCGCCCCTCGATGCCGACGAGAACTCCGGGCACGAGTTGAACGGCGCCTCGCTGCACGAGCACGGCCAGCACGACGTCACGTCCACCAAAGGCTCAGCCTCGTCCGCCTGCCTGGCCGACGCGCTGCGGCAGTCGCGGAAGGAGGACTGGGCCTCGACGAGGAAGAAGCTTCCGTTGCGTCCTTCCGCCGTCTGGAGGCCCGCGCCGGGGCAAGGGTAGACCGTCCACTCGGACTGCCACATGGTGATGCCCACAGTGACCTCACCAGTATCCATGCTCTGGCCCTGGCCGTCGACGAGGCTGAAGCGGCCCGACTGGTGGATCTCTCCGCGCGACAGGTAGACGCCCGCCACGCCCTGGATGCCCGTGAAGCCGTTGGCGTCCTGGGCGGCGTCGCCTCCGAGGAGCACGACGTTGCCGCCCAGCTTCAACGTGGAGAGCGACCTGATTTCGATCAGGGCCATGCCTCCCCAGCCTGTTTGTGGGCGCGGTCGGGACGTGAGAAAAGCGAGCATTGACAATGAGAGCAGATCATCAGGATGATTGACTGTCGTACCCAGGGAGAAGGTGGCATTGGAGGAGAGGATGCCGCCGGAGCCGCCAGCGATGGTCACGTCGCCCTCAATGGTGACAGACGACCCGCTGTGGGCCTCGAGGCTGGCTTGATAGCCGTTGTTGGGCTCGTTCAAGTTGTTGACCTGGCGAGCATTGTGGCCCAGTGTGAGGTCGCCCGTGACGTGCAGCTTCGAGTAACCATACACCTCGACCGTGGTCTCGTCGTTGTCGAAATAGCCACCGCGCTTGGCCGGTTCGTTGTCGTTAGCTTCATGACGGTCGCGGAGGAGGCGAGCCGTGTGCTCAGAAACAGGCATCTTTCTCTCCTTCTGCTCCTGTCGTTCCTGCCTCAGCAACAAGATGTCCGAGTTGGAGTAGTTGGTCGATGAGTTGCCCATCACGCCGCACAAGAGCGCCATGTTGCCACCGACGGTCAGCGACGAAACGTCCAGCACGGCCGCGGTCACCACCAACGGGGTGCCGCCGTTCGACGAGGAGCCGTCGGTCATGGCGGCGTCGACGTTGCCGCCGTTGCCGCCAGTGAGTGCGATATCACCGCCGACGGTCATGTGCGCGTTGCTGAGGACGAGCAGCATGGGCGCATAGCCGTCGCTGAAGCCCTCACCAGGGCTGCCGGTGCCGTCAACCACATCGCCGCCATTGCCGTTGGCCAACGTGACAGAACCTGTCATTGTTGTGGTTGTGGTGGTGGCACGGTGAGGTCGCTTATGCGTGGAACATTACATTCATTACAAATAAAGGATTATTTATACAAAAAAAAACACTTAATAAAAAGAATGATATCAATAAAAGAACAGCAACACGGACCAGCAATGTCGAGGGTGGAGTGGCCGACAACCCACACAAGCGATGACCCGCCGTCGCCCGCGTCGCTGGAGCCGCCCGTAACAGAGCTGCCGTTGGCGCTCATGATCGACACCGATCCGCCCACCGAAACCGACCCGCCGTGGGCAACTGAAGAAAGTTTGTTGTGAGTATTTGAACAACTCAAGAAGACGACGTCATGATAAGATTTGGAATGTTGGTTGTTTCTGTTGGAAGGGGGGGAAAGTACCAAGGAACATGTTGGAGCCGGTGTCTTGGCCGTTACCGTCCACGCTGCCGCCGGGCGTGCAGCTCTCAATGATGACATCGCCGCCAATGACCACGTTGCCCTCCCACGCGTTCTCCACAATGAACCCGCCAGACGTCTCAGTCTGAGCGAGCACAAGAATAGCGTCGTTGCACTGACCGCCCTGATCTGGAGGACGGATTGACACGAGCACGATCGTACACGCTTCATGTCAATCTCTCTCGCTCGCTCAGAGGAGAAAGGGACAAGGAAACGACGCACAGCCGGAGTAGTTGGACGAACTGGCCATGCCGCCGGCGATGGTCACGCTGCCGCCCACGCGCATGTCCAGCTTGCCCGTGCCGGGCATCGCGATGGGGATTCCTTCAAAGGGGATGGGCACATCGCCACGCTGAGCGTTGTTGCGCTCAGGCGATGATCCCGAGTCCCCAATGGCAATGAACAGGGGCATAACGTTGGTTCCCTGTCGAAGATGGAGCGTATGAGCCAAGGCTTGGGCAAGAAGGATTGCCGCAGCGGTTGTCACAAGGAGAGACGTACGACATAGAAAGCGGCGTGGTTGGCCTGTCCGCCGATCATGCCCTTGCCAGCAGAGCCGCTGGCGATCAAAATGTCTCCGCCCACGGTCAGGCTGCCGCCCAACCCGAAATAGCCCAGTGCCAAACCTGGTCATATGCAGCACCATCATCAATATTGTTGTGTTTTGTGTGTTTGGTGTGTGGCTGAGAATCTGGGGGATGAACGTACCACCATCGCCGCCCATGCCGTACTGATCGTTGGAGTTGCCGCCGTGGCCGCCCAGCACGATGAGGTTGCCCCCGATCACCGCATCCACGCTGCCGATGAGGGCGAAGAGCGCCGGCTTGGCATTTCCGCCGTACCAGCCATCGTCATTGCCCGCAGTCACATTGGCGTCACCGCCGTTGCCTGACTGAACCAGCACGTCCTTGGCCACGGCCACCACGCTGTCCAGGCCCATGGAGAACTGCGTCGTGCTGGCCTGGGGGCCGGATGATCTATCGCTTGAAAAGCTGCCGCCGTTGGTGGTGCTGTTGCCCGCATGGCCGCCGCGAACGGTGATGCTGGACTCGGCCGAGCCGTTAACCAGCAGCGCTGTCTTGGCCAAGTCGATGACGGCGTAGCCCGCCATGTAGCCGTTGTTACCGTCGTCACGGAGGCCCGTGGCAGAACCAGACTCGACCGTAAGAGAGCCTGCGCATGATCGTGTCAATTTGACAAGCTTGAGTAAGAGAGAGAGAGAGAGAGACAACGTACCACCCACAGCGAACACGCTCGATGCCAATTCCATCATCACCGTAATGCCCGCAAAGGTGGCTTGCGACAGGGCCATGAAGACGCTGTAGCCAGAGGAGATGATTGCCTGGCCGGTGGTGCCGATGAAGGTGTCGCCAGAGCGAACCTCGACATCGCCGCCCACGCTCAGTAGGCCGCCATAGAGCTCAAGAAAGACACCCCTCGTGCCCTCAACCCCGGTGATGGGGAGCAGGCTTTCGGTGAGGTTGGCGGAAGTGATGCGCAGGTCGCCCGCCACTTGGAGCGCTGCAATCTGGACGCTCAGACTTGCGGAACCAGAGTCTCCGCGTTTGTTGGCCAGAGGAGTGGAGAGGAGGCCGGCGATGAGGATGACGTCGCCGTTGATGGTTACGTTCGACATACTCCGCACCTTCAGTTCGACTCCACTGACCGCCGAAGTTAGTTCAAGCGAGCCGTCAATCAACACCTCGCAGTCATTGAAATTCACTATCGGGTCGAAGTCGTTGGACAAGGACAAGCCATGCGCCAAGGTCATGGTCGCTCCGTCGCAGTAGAGCTCGGCAAGCTGGTCGCTGGCGGCCAGATTGAGCGAGCCGGTGGACGAGAACGTGGCGGCTTCTTGCACGTTTAGGGAGGTCGTGTTGAGCGAGCCTGCATCGCACAAAGAAATCAAAATTCAATCAAAAGCTCATTGATTAAAGAAAGGGTAAAGGGCAAAGAGAAGAACCTACCTGCGACAGAGAGCGACGCCCTGTCGCTCACGGTAATGGAATAGCCCTCGGCGGAGAAGCCCATTGGGATGGTCACCACCACGTTGGCGCCGTCCATTTCAACGTAGTCTTCCTCGGTCGGGACGCCGTTGTTGCCGTTGCCACTGCATCCGGTCCAGGTCGAGTTGTCGTTCCAAGCGCCTCCGCCCGCCACGGCAGTGCACGTCAACCGGCTTCCGGCCTCGACGGCGGGCATCCACCAGGCGCTGGCCACGAGCATAAGCACGGCCGTGATGATCAACAGCTGTGGTGCCTTCATCATCTTTCTCCTGGGTCGCAAGGAGGAAGGGAAGCCACGAAAGAAGAAGCGCTTTGACTCGTTTGTGATGTGTGCGGTTTGGGTGATGAGTGAAGTTGGGTGGTGCCGAGTCAGCTTTTATGCCCCAACGCTTGGTGCTGGATTGGTCGCTGCGCGGCCATTCATCACTCGGTGACTCGCACCTCGTAAACTGTCGCCACTGACCACAATGAGTGGTAGCCGAGTTCATTAAACCAGGTGTTGTTCGCCTCTTATCAACCAATCAGCAGGCAACGACGGAGTTGCCCTTTTGTAGAAGTTTTTTTTTACAATTTAAAAATAAAAAACATACCAACAAGGCGCAGAGTCCGGCAGTGAGCGGTGCTTTCCGCTCTCTGCGACGCCGACGAGAACTCCAGAAAGGAGTTGCAGGGCGTATCGCTTCGGGCCCTGCGGACGACGAAACGAAGCATGATGACGAAGGCATGAGCGTTCTGAGTGAAGGCTGATCGCGTTGGAGGCAAGCATGCCGCCCTAGACACGTCGCCCTCGATGGTGGCCGACGCCGGGGCTTGGGATAGGAGGCATCTCAAAACTCACTGTCAGCGAGACGCCACCGTTGGCTGAGCCGGTTGAACCTACTTGTTGACAACGCCAGTGATCACAGCTGTCGCTAGTGCCGAGGCCACCGGACAGGAATTCCTGCTATTGATCACATCAGCTGAACCAGTTTATGAATATCTTAACAAGACGGTACAAGTTTTCGTCTTCCTTTCGAGGGTCTACACAAACACTAGCAGGCAGAGTAGAGGAGGTGCAAGTGGGTGAGCAGAGCCTGCACGCATGCCATCACGGCGCTCTCCGCGCCCCTCGATGCCGACGAGAACTCCGGGCACGAGTTGAACGGCGCCTCGCTGCACGAGCACGGCCAGCACGACGTCACGTCCACCAAAGGCTCAGCCTCGTCTGCCTGCCTGGCCGACGCGCTGCGGCAGTCGCGGAAGGAGGACTGGGCCTCGACGAGGAAGAAGCTTCCGTTGCGTCCTTCCGCCGTCTGGAGGCCCGCGCCGGGGCAAGGGTAGACCGTCCACTCGGACTGCCACATGTAAATGCCCACCGTCTCCTTGCCGGTCTCATTGACGCGCTGACCCTGACCGTCGACGAGGCTGAAGCGGCCCGACTGGTGGATCTCTCCGCCCTCCAAGTAGACGCTCGCCATGCCCTGGATGCCCGTGAAGCCGTTGGCGTTCTGGGCGGCGTCACCGCCTTGGAGCGCGACGTTGCCGCCGAGCCTCAGGGTCGACACCAGCTGGACTTCGATCAAGGCCATACCTCCCCCGTCTGTGCGTGTTCCCGTCGCCACCGGTGAGCAAGCCAGCCTCGACCATGTCACACAGAGGGGGCGGAGAGGGATTGGGCGTACTCAGGCTGAAGCTGGCGTTGGAGGAGAGGATGCCGCCGGCGCCGCCGGTGATGGCCACATCGCCCTCAATGGTGACCGACGCGGCGCCTCCGACCAGGAGGCTGCTCTGGAAACCGCCAGCGGGTGGGTTGAGGTTGTTGACCTGCCGGGCGTGGTGCGCCAGGCTGAGGTCGCCCGCGACATGCAGCTTCGAGGACGAGTAGACCTCCACGGCTGTCTTGTCGTTGTTGAAGTAGCCACCGCGCTTGGCCGCCGGGGTCTCTGAGTCCGCCTTGGCCGCTCGGCAGTCGCGGAGGAGGCTGGCCGTGTGCTCAGGCAGAGGAATCTGTCTCTCCTTCGGCTGCTCGGGCTGCTGGTTCCTGGTCAGGACGGACTCGTTTATGGACGAGTTGGTCGAAGAGTTGCCGAAGGCGCCGCACAAGAGCGCCATGTTGCCACCGACGGTCAGCGACGACACGTCGATCACGGCCGCGGTCGCCCCCAACGGGACGCCACCGTTGGCGGAGGAACCAGAGGTCATGGCGGCGTCGACTTTGCCGCCATTTCCGCCGGTGAGTGCGATGTCACCGCCGACGATCATGTGCGCGTTGCTGAGGACGAGCAGCATGGGCGAATAGCCGTCGCTGAAGCCATTGCCGGGGCTACCGGTGCCATCAATCACATCGCCGCCATTGCCGTTGGTCAACGTGAGCGAACCTGTTGTGTCGTGGTTGTGGTGAGTGAGCTGATGAAGTTATTAAAATGTTAACCTTTTCAAGTTCTAAATGAAAATATGTTTGATAGGAAACTAAAATTATAGGTCCGAACCAGCAATGTCGAGCGTAGCGTGACCCAAGACCCACGCAAGGGACGATCCGCCATTGCCCGCGTTGTTGGAGCCGCCCGTGACAGAGCTGCCGTTGGCGCTGGTGATCGACACCGACCCGCCCACCGAAACCGACCCGCCGTAGACAACTGAGGTCAATGTGGATGAGTTAGAACAAAAGCTTGCTTGGTAGCTGTGGTTGTTGGAGCGGAGGATGTGTACCAAGGAGCATGTTGGTGTCGCCGTTCTGGCCACTGCCGCCCACGCTGCCGCCGGGCATGCAGCTCTCAATGATGACATCGCCGCCGATGACCACGTTACCCTCCCACGCGTTCTCCACAATGAACCCGCCAGACATCGCGTACGAGAGCACCTGAATAGCGTCGATGCACTGACCGCCTTGGTCTGGAGGACGCAATCCGTTGTCAATCACTCTGTATCCTGCGGCCAGGGAAGCGACGACGTACAATTCGAGTAGTTGGACGAGCCGGCCACGCCGCCGGCGATGGTCACGCTGCCCCCAACGCGCAGGTCCAGCTTGCCCGTGCCGGGCACGGAGATGGGCGGCCCTCCGGGGCCAACCGATCCGCGGATGGGCTTTTCGTCGCGGGCGTTGACGTTGGGAATGAGAATGGGAGGGGTAGGGCCGCCTGATTGGCTCAGCGCCGCAAGGCTGGTCCCCTACGACAAGAGGAGGCGAGCAAGCGAGAGAGGTTTGAGAGAATTCAGGTGCATGAGGAAAAGTGAAGGGGCGATGACGTACGACATAGAAGCCGGCGTGGTAGGCCGACCCGCCCACCTGACCCGTGCCAGCAGAGCCGCTGGCGATCAAAATGTCTCCGCCCACGGTCAGGCTGCCGCCCAATCCGAGATAGCCCGTCGCCATACCTGATCATATACCGCGCCGTCATCAGTATTTGGGTCGGGCTGCCGTTGGAGAGAAGGGAAATACGCACCACCACTACCGGCAATGCCGTACTTGTCGTTGGTGTTACCGCCGTGGCCGCCCAGCACGATGAGGTTGCCCCCGATCACCGCATCCACGCCGCCAGCGAGACGGAAGAACGCCGGCTTGGCATTCCCGCCATTCCAGCCATCGTCATTGCCCGCAGTCACGTTGGCATCACCGCCGTTGCCCGACTGGACCAGCACGTCCTTGCCCACAGCCACCACGCTGTCCAGGCCCATGATGAACTGCGTCGTGCCCGCGTAGGGGCCGTTGAGGTTGAAGCTGCCGCCGTTGGTGGTGCTGTTGCCCGAGTGGCCGCCGCGCACGGTGATGCCTGACTCGTCCGAGCCGTTGACCAGCAGCGCGGTTCTGATCATGTTGATCATGGCGTCACCCGCAGCGTAGCCGTTGTTGTTGCCATCGTGGCGAAGACCGGTGACGGAGCCCGACTCAACAGTGAGCGAGCCTGGTTTGTGTTGACAAGTGCCCAAAGAGACAGGTCAGCCAACCGCTGCTTGACGAAGAGGGTCAGAGAAACATCGTACCACCAACGACCACCACACTCTGTCCAGTTTCGAACAGCACCATCGCGCCCTGGTAAGAGCCGTAATACATGGCCCCCAAGACGTCGCCGTCCGTGACGAGGTAAGCATTGCCTGTGTTGCCGACGACGGCGTCGCCCGAGCGCACCTCGACGCTGCCGCCCACGCTCAGCAGGCCGGCGCTCAACTGGATGGTGGCGTCCCTTGAGCCCACCACCTCGACGGTGGCGTTTTCGGGGGTGGAGGCCGAGGTGATGCACAGGTCGCCTCCAACCTGGAGCGAGGCGCCGGAGATGGACAAGCCCAGGCTCGAGCTGGGGACGCCGCGTTTATCAATGAGGGCTATGACGCCTCCATTGAGGACGACGTCGCCGTTGACGGTCACGTTCGCCAGCTGCTGCAACGCCATGTAGCAACCGCTGAAAGCTGAAGTGAGCTCGAGAGAGCCGTCGATCGACGCCTCGCAGTTCTGGAAAGTCGCCTGCGAGCCGTAGTCGTCGTTGGACAAGGACACGCCGTGCGCGAAGGTCATGGTTGAATCCACACAGTAGAGACTGGTCGGTTGGCCATTGATGTTGGTCAGGTTGAGCGTGCCGGTCGACGACACCATGGCCGCTTGTTGCACGTTCAAGCTGGCAGTGCGGAGCGAGCCTGTCGGCAACAAGATTTTAATTGTTGAGGGCTTTACAACCTCGATGCAAGCAAGATGGGGCATACCTCCAGCGATGATGAGCGACGCCCTGTCATCAACACGTACAATGTAGCCCTCGGCGGAGAAGCCCGAAGGAATGGTCACCTCCACGCCTGCGCCCTCGATCTCAACATAGTCATGCTCGGTCGGGACGCCGTTGTTGCCGTTGTCGCTGCATCCGGTCCAGGTCGAGTTGTCGTTCCACGCGCCTCCTCCCGCCACGCACGTCAACGCCTCGACGGCGGGCATCCACCAGGCGCTGGCCACCAGCACCAGCAGGGCCGTCATTACAAACATCGACGGCTTCATTCTCGTCGTCTAGATCTCTCAAGTGGAGAGTTGGGTGAAGCTGGCCTGGGGTGTGTGGGCGTGTGTGAGGGTTTGTGTATAAAGTGGGGAATGCAAGAAGACGAGGAGACAGCCTTTATGCCCAGGGGCGGGGTGCGCCATTGGTCGCCGTGTAGGCCATGGGATTCTACGCACTCAGCAACTGTCCTGCTTTCGTTGGTGCTTGAGATAGGCTCACACACCACCCCCTGCCAATGGCATTGTGGGCTGGTGTTGTACGCGTTCCGGGCAAGCACGCATGTGTCACACTAGCGGCTTTTACAGACTCCTGACCAACCAGACACGGACCTGATTGCAAGGTGAAACCAGGTGGCGGACATAACAACCAATCAGCAGGCGTGTACACGACCAGACAGTTTGCATAAGGAATGTCCAAATGACGATCAGAGAAAAATCTTCATTGGTCAAATTTAATGTACGCTCCCGGTAGCCTTGTGCAGAGCACCTCAACAGAGCACAAGGAGCCTATTTGCCTAGCACCGCCACAGAGCCACATACAAGACACCTCCGAACGATCAAGGCCAGAATGCCCCCCCCCCCATATACTGTTTCGATGCTGGTGAACGTTAGCATTCCACTCTGGGGAGGGCAAGGGTGTGTGGCCTTACACATAGGAAAGTTTTGCATTAGAGGTGGAGCTGACGGTGATGGTTGCGTCCCTCAAGGGTGACTAAGACCACGCTCACGGCTGGCTTGAGATCCGGGATAGTGAGACGGTTGGGCGGGAATGGGGGTCGCCCTGCGCTTATTCCGCTTTCTCGCGGCGCATCAAAGACCCCTCTCTTAGGCGTTCACCCCTGCCCACCATTGCACTTTCAGCGCTTCTTGATGCTGAAGAAAAATCCACTCACACGAGCACGGCGAGCACGACGTCACGTCCACCAACGGCTCGGCCTCATCTCTCTCTGTGCGAGTGTAGTGGACGAGAGCACGGCAGCAAATAGAGGGTGGTCGTACCCAGAGCTGCTGGTGATGGTCACGTCGCCTTCGATGGTGGCCAACGCCAGAGATAACCGGCAAAAGGGTTGATCGGGGGAGGATGATGCGCGATGGTGAGGTCGCCCTTGAAGTGCAGTTTCGAGGACGTCCACGCCTCCACGCTGGTCTCATCGCTTCCGGAGCGCTTGGCCGGCGCGCTCGCCGGGAGGGGCCACGCGCTCATCGACAGGAATCGTCTTTCTCTGATGCTGCTCCTGCTTCTTAACATTGAACAAGGGGAAGGTGGAGTTGGTCGATGAGTTGCCGAAGGCGCCGCATACGGGCAGGGGACCCAACGCCCGGGGAAGCAGCTCTCCCCCTCCCGCGATCCGTTACGGCGCCGAATGTAATGTTCGATTTTTATGACTGCCAATCGGCCGATAAATCAATCGCTTGGAGTATCCCCAAGCATTTAACAGCAGGCTGGTTGGTCGGTTTTAAAATTCGCTGACAAACGAACGCTGCCTCAGGCCTTTGGCGGCGCCTTGAACGCGGCGGCACCGGTGATCTCGCGGCCGCAGACACTTGGTGACGGGCATGACGATGATCATGATCATATGTGGAGGACGTGGCCACGGTCAGACTGGCCCAAACACACAAACAAGGTCGGAGGGAGAACGTACAGGGTGTTGACCTCATAGGTGCCCTCGTAGGTGTAGGCGGCCTCCATGTCGAGGAAGTGGCGCGCCACGACATTGTCGTAGATGATGCCGTTCCCGCCCAGGAGCTCGCGCGCCAGCGCGACGCACTCGCGGCCCTTGAGGGTGTTGTGGGCCTTGACCAGCGAGGACTGGCCGCTCGTGACCCGCCCGTGCTTGACAAAGAGCTCCGAGAGGCGCCACGACATGAGGTACATGGCCTGGACGTGGCCCAGCATGCGCACGAGCTTCTCCTGCACCAGCTGGAAGCTGGCCAGCGAGCTGCCAAACTGGCGCCGCTCCTTGACGTGCTTGAGCGCCGCGTCGTAGGACCCCATGGCCAGGCCCACGGGCACCCAGCCCACAAAGATGCGCGACGCCAGCAGGACGCCCGCGGTGCCCTTCAGGAACGAGTCCGCGTTGGGGAACCGCGCGCTCTCCGGCACCACGCAGTCCTCCAGGTAGATGTCCGCGCTGTTGAAGGCCCGCGTGGACGATCACGTGTCAGCCACTCGATGCGCTTCATGAAGAAGAAGATTGACGACGACGTACTTTTGGACGCAGCGGAAGCACATCTTGTTCTCGATCTTCTCCGTGCGGAGGCCTTTGGTGCCCTTCTCCACGAGGAAGCCGTTGACCTGGCCGGTCTCTGCGTTGCGCGCCCACACGATGATCACGTCTGCCCGCCCCCCACGTCACGCCACGTCAGCATCGCCACCCGCTGGGCTGGCTGTCGACATCGCCATAGGCCTCAAGGCGGCAGCGCTGGTACCGGCAAAGGTGGCGTTGCCGATCCACCGCTTCTGGCCGTTGAGCTTCCAGCCGCCGGGCACGCGCGTGGCCGTCGTCTTGAGGCCGCTGGCGTCGCTGCCGGCGCCCGGCTCCGTCAGTCCGAACGAGCCTGGGAGACCAGAGCAGACGATGATGACGGTGATGATGATGAGAAAACAGTTGATCAAAAGGCTGGAGATGAAGGCAAAGGACATTATGAGCATCATGTGAAGAGGGTTCGGACCGACGGCGTCGAGACTGGCGAGGCGCGGGAGCCACTTTTGCTTCTGGGCCTCGCTGCCGCACTGCTCGATGGAGAGCATGACCAGGTAGGTCCCGATGACGAAGAAGCCCGCCATTTCCGAGTTGACGCGGGCCAGCTCCAGCACCACCATGGCGGCGCTCATGAACGACATTCCCTGCATTCCACATCATTCGCACACGGTGAGTCTCGCGCGAGGCGACATTGCTGATGAGGCCTTGGGTCTGTACCGGGCAGCCGTAGCCCTGAATGGTGCCGCCCATGATGCCGAGCTCCTTGAGCTTGGGCAGCAGCTCGAAAGGGAACTCGGCCTTTTCATAGTACTTGTCGATCTGCATTTTATTTGTATTTTTTATATATTATTTTCTGATTTTAGAAAAGAAAAGAAAAGCAAAAGGGTTCACGTACGATGGGGGCGACGTGGTTCTGGGCAAAGGCGCGGGCCTTGTCGCGCCACTGGCGCTCCTCTGGGCCCAGCAGCTCTTCAAACCCGAGGAAGTCCGACGCTGGTGTGTCGTGTGCCGGTTAGTGGTCGCCCCAATGTGGGAACGGAGCATCTCCCGCCACCGGAGGAGAAGGTACGAGGAACAGCGGTCGAGGAAGAGGTGGGCATCGCGGTGAGCGCCGCAGCATCTGAAACGGAAGAGAAACCGAGCGTGAGAATGTGATTTACATGATGCCGACGTTGAGAAAGCACTGCCGCACCAGCGCGAGCGGTTAGCTGGTTGTGAAGCACAGCCAAGCGCTTGGCGCAAATCATAGAAGACGAGGACGACATGTGCTTGCTTGAGTGGCGAGCTAGAACTGTCGTGCAAGTGGGCAACACAACAAAAATGCACCCCCTTATTTGCCCGACATTTCCCGTACATTTCCTATGGAGCTGTCCGTGAGTGGTTTGGGAAATCCGCCTTTCCTTAAAATTGCTTATTGTATTTTTTTGTACAAGTCGTTTCCGAAACGGTTTCGAGTCGTTTGTATCAGCCGTACTCGAGGCGGCTGCCCGGGTAGGGCGAGGAGGCGGCCGTGGGCGGCGTGGCGAGCATCTCCGCGAGCCAACTCGTCGTCATCGGCGAGAGCGGCGAGGCTGGCGGCGAGTTGCCGCCGTTTGAAGACGATGACACCGACGACAGGGATGATGACGCAGACGTTGACGAAGACGGAGAGGTCGACGGCAAATCTTGCTGAATCGACGCTGATGGTAAAGCTGTAGAAGACGAGGGAGGCGACGGGGAAGAGGAAGTGGGCGGGACGAGTTGTGGCGGGCAGGTCGGGGCGATGGCGAGTGTGGAGGTCGCGCGAAAGTACTCGCAGATGAGCTCGCTCCATTCCTGCTTCTCTTGCTCAAACAGCCGGTCCCGCACCACCTTGATCCTTTCCTCGTCTGCAAAATAATTATTGGCCAGGAATGATTTAGTTCAGATTTACAAAATAAAAATATAAAATGCGAAAAATAATCAATTTTTTGTGGAGAAAGGCAAACCATTTTGCTGGAAGGCGTCAAAGTTGCTGTAGAGGAGAGACTTGTCGACGCCCACCATCTTCTCGATGGCGGCCACGAGCCACTTGACCTTGCCCTGCGCGTCGAAGAAGAACTGCATCTGGTAGGCCAGCCGCACGATCTGCCCGTCCTTCCGCAGGACTCGTCCCGACGTTGCAAGGATTGTCGCCGTGTAGGGCTCGTTTCTGCAGGTTATCAGCATGATCAGTTATCATCATTTCTTAATATATATTATTTAACAAAAGAAAAAAAAAGGTGATAATCATTGCTCTTCAAACACGTACGCGTTCATAAAGAGCGGAATCATCTTCTTCTTGTCCTCCCGCGGCAGCAACGCTACCAACTTCTTCGTGTGGCACACTTCATGCTGTGATCACAAATCATCGTCTATGAGACATAACTTGTATTCATAGTGAACATAAAAAAATAGTTGACATACCAGCGTGAAGCCAGAGAGCGAGCAATAGGCCTCACTGGCGGTCACCACCGTGGATTCCATGTGCTCAAACTGCATCACCAGGAACGGCATCCTGCATGTTGTTCATCACGTCAGAGAGAGCATGCAAAAGAGGACGAGAAAGTGAAAGTGGGAAGATGGTGAGGAGCAATAGAAAGAGTGGAAGAGAGACGGACCGAAGGTCGTTGATGACAAACGGAGCCTTGTCAAAATAGCACAATTCGAGGAAGGGAAAGTGTCGCTGGATGTCGTCGATGCTCTCGATTTTGTAGGACGGCAGGCCGAACCCCGCCAGCCCCTGGTCCAGCGGCGGCGGCGGCGAAGCACCCGCCGCCGCAGCGGCGCTCACATATTGCCGCTGCTGCTGTTGGATGTACTGCTGCTGCTGCTGTTGTTGTTGTTGTTGGTACTGGGCCTGGAGCACCGACGTGGAGCGCGCGGCGGCCGCCCCGCGCAACATCGGCGTTGTGGTGGTTGTGGGATGGTTGTTATAGATGGATGTCAACGACGACGACGACGACGATGACGACGGGTCATTCATCAGCGCCGGAGCTGCGCGGTCGAGAAAGTCCTGGAGCGGCTGGAGTGAGTGCAAGGGCGGCCGGGCCCGGCCCGCGTGGGCGTCGAAGGGCAAGTAGGCCGTCGCGGCCGCGGTCGGTTGCAACGACGATGACGACCCAGAGGAGGGGCCGAAGTAGGTCGTGGTAGCTGAACCGCGCGGCTGCGGGGGGGTCTGAGCCAGGTTGGTGACGGTGTTGAAGAGCTGGTCGACGCGTTCGTCGTTCTCCTTGAACCGGCGCTTGAACTTGCGGTGCTTGGCCCGCAGTCGGCCGTTGTCTTCTTCGAGGGCGGCAATCTTCTCCTTCATTTCGCGCACCGTCTGCGAGAGGAAGGACAGAAGCAGGTCCGACGCGTTGGCGGGCATCGTGGGCGCCGCTGCGGCGGACGTGCGCATCGCGGTGGGCAGTGTGCTCGAGTCATCAGCCTGGTAGCTGGTCCCATTCGAGAGGGCCGGGGGAAGTGGATTGCCTGGGGGCGAGGAGTTGTGCTGCTGTGGGTAGAACGTTGAACTGCCGATGCCATGGTCGGAGGCTCCGTTGGGCGGAGAGGAGACGGAGGTGGTGGTTGTGGTGGAGGGCAGCACCGTGCCGCCTAGAGGCAGCGGTTTAAGGGTTGGCATGTTCGTTGCGCCTGCAGCGCACCAATCAAGATGAGAAGGCCATTCATTTGTGACAGTTGGGGACAAGAGCACACTGTACTTGGTGGTGTTGTGCGGCGCTGCTGTTTTGGCCGGCCTCGTCGCCGATCCATGTAGAAACAGCGGTGTGCCCAGCCATGCGTCTTGCACCGGTTGCAGGGCTCTTGCCTGCCATTGTGGAACTCCATTTCGTCAGGTCATGTAATGCAGTACGAAAATAGTCAGATGAGGGTACCCATCGCACGCAACACGGGCTAATCGACACAGCACGCAAGCCATGTGGCTAAATTTAAGTAAAGCGATTAAATCACCAACAGATTGTGTGCCAATCTGTCCACGCTACTCAATTGAGAAGGTCGACTTCGGCTCCTGCATGTGCGAGAAAAACCTGCGGTTGGTCCAAGAAGCATGTCGTCAAGATGAGGTGGGATTTGGTAAATCCTACGAAATGACGACAAGCAGTCAAGCTTCAGCTCGTTGGCTTCCCTGGTCAACGAAGCGATCACCACCCTTCAGCTGTGGAAAATGGAGACGACTTTGGTGAAGACTTCTTTCTCTCTGCGTGATCCAGTTTAGAGCTTGGCGGGCACACTGTCGACACCCCGGATGAGCGGGGCCACGCTCTCTTCGTAGTAGAACGGGCGGCCATTCGTGTTGGTCTGGGGCGCGTTCCTCACGATCTGCGCAGTGCACCAGCCGAGGTGAGCAGCTCTCATCAGAAACAGTTGATGGTGCTGATGATGATGATGATGAACAAACCTCAAAGTACTTGCGGTAGATGTCGCCGTCGTAGGCGCCAAAGGGCGCCTTGAGCACAAAGTCGGGGATGGCCAGCGCATCGGTCAGCAGCACCGCGTCTCGGCGCACCTCGCGGCACAGCTTGAGGTGAGCCTTGCGCACCAGCGCCGCTGCCTCGCCGGTGAAGTAGCCGTATTCGAGGAAAAGGGCCGCCTCGGCGTGGACGCGGTCGAGCGCAAAGAGGAGGCTCAGCCGGCCGAGCGTCGAGGCCAAGCCCTTCTTCGGGGAGGACCCGCCGCTTTTGGCCTCTTCTACCTCCTGCTGGGCCACCTGGTGGAAGAAGTTGACCACAAAATACCAGGTGTGCACGCGCGAGCACGAGACGAGCGCCATCAGGTTGTCGTTCCAGGCCTCCTCCAGGTCCTTGCCCGCCGCCACGTCAGCCTGACGTCAGCACCCCCCTTCCCCGGTGAGTTTACTCCAAGGCAATCTCGGCTCACGGACGCGGGCTTCACCTGCAGCTGCTGCGCGACGGTGGTGATGTGCTTGGCGGCGAGCCAGCGGAGGGCGGCCACGAGCGAGGCCGCCGAGGGCACGTCTCCGTCGACGAGCGAGGGACGCCACGACGCCGCGTCGGCGGCCAGGATCTGTGGGGCCTCGGACAGGTAGGCCACCGAGCCCGTCAGCTGCTTGCCCCGCGCGGCCTTTTGCAGCGAGGCCATGAGCTGCCTCGCGCTCTGCTGGGCCAGCACGATGTTGTCTCCGCCTGAGGCCGCATCGGCAACAACGCGAATGAGCCAAGGCAAGGGCAGAGAAAACGGATGAGGGGGGGGGAAGGCGTGTTTGCGTACCGCCCGTGGTGATGACGCCGTGGTCCATGATGAGCCCCGGGATCGAGTTGTAGGCCGAGTAGCCGTGGCCGCCCATGCACCGCCGGCAGGTCTCGAGCGCCGTACTGGCCCACCAACCGAGCCACGCCTGCCCACACGCAAAGATCAAAAATAAATAAATCATTAAAATATAGTATTAATAAAACAAAATAAAATAAAATAAACAAATAAAATAAAATAAAATAAAATAAAATAAAATAAAATAAAAGGCGCACCTTGAAGCCAGCCGAGATGTTGTGGTAGTCGGGAACGAGGCTCAGGAAGCGCTTGGGGTCAACGTCCTGCCGCTCGAGCTCGTGGAACCAGTCGTGGCCTACCTTGCGCGCGAGGAAGTGGAGCGCGTACACGCCGGCCAGCAGCGGCATGAGGTGATACTGGTGCGACTGGTAGTCCAGGATCTGCTGGTCCTTCGCGCCCTGCCGCCGCACGGCGCCGTAGCGTATGGCGATGGTCACCGCGTGGCCCACAACGTCCGCGCTGTCCTCCATCTACGCAACACATGCCAGGAATTTGAGTTACGCGCGATGGTGGGAGCGGTTCGTGCTTGACATACCACAACCAAGCGCTCTCCGATGAGGGTGTTGTAGGCCATTGCCGGGTTGGGCGCGGCCGTGAACACGCCCTGACGCGATGGAGTCAGTCAGCCGTCAAGTCACGCCAACAGTGGGTGTATGGCGATGGAGGTCAACCTCGGGCGAGAGCTGCGCCCACTTCATGAGCATGTGGTCCAGCGGGACGCGCACTTGGGTGAACTGGATCCACCCGTTGTCCAGCCTGCCCGCCCCACACGTCGTGGCGCACACATGAGTCACTCTCGTGCGTGGTGATAGGCCAACAAACCAACGCGGGAGGGGGGGGGGAAGGGGCGACGTACCCAGCGCGGCCCATCTTGGCCCCGATGTCGCCGCAGGTCACGCCCGGCATCAGTGTCCCGTCGACGAGGCTCCGGAGCTGCACGATGAACCTGCGGTGGCGGCCACGTCAACAAAAAAACAGAGAAGGAAAAAGGCCAACGGCAGCGGTGCGCACCAGTTGAGCCCGAGGTCCTGGCCGTCGACGATGAGGCGAGCGATGGCCACGGTATGCGTGGCCGTCTCGCCGGCCATGCCGATCCACCACTTGGTCGACGTCAGCGTGGGCCTGAAAAAATTATGCCAGAATTAGCGATAATAAGAACGGAAATTAAAGAAAAAAAAGATCTGGGCCAATCGTGGACAAGACGAAACGACAAACAAGTCACGAGGACATACGAGTGAATAACGAAGGTGCGGGTGGCCTTGTCGTAGGTAGCTGTGGTCTCGATGCCCCGCAAAAACGACGAGTGCCCCAGCTCGGTCATGGCAAAGCAGCCCAGCACGCGCGCCGCTTCGATATCATCCTGTCCAAACGTATTCGTGTTATTTAATAATTATAAGTTTATAATATGATAATCAAAACAAAACAACACAAAAACAAAACGAAGCGATAAG
Organism: Acanthamoeba lenticulata; assembly: GCA_002179805.1. Taxonomy (NCBI): domain Eukaryota; phylum Discosea; order Longamoebia; family Acanthamoebidae; genus Acanthamoeba; species Acanthamoeba lenticulata. The sequence continues at coordinate 30,560 of NAVB01000589.1, forward strand.
ACCAGGTACCTTCCACTTGAGCCACTGGTCCTTGGTGCCATGCGTGTAAATGGACTCCCTGGGATGGTTGTTGCAATGATGTTGAGTACACTAACAAACAGATGAGGGAAGCGACGCACTTGAAGAGGGTGCAGTGGACGTAGAGTCTCATGGAGAGGGTGCGATCGTAGGAGGCGATCACCTGGTGCGTAGAATGGGGCGTTGACCGCGTCAGAAAAAGAAACGGTCAGCTTAGCAGCCCGGCTCGGGAGGGGGCGGACGCACACGCAAGAAGGCACGGCGCTCTTCCTCGCTCGAAAACTGCTGCATCATCCGCAACGCTCGGCGGACTTGAGCCATGCACCTGCCGACGCGGCCCAGCGGGGGTGAGCCGAGTGAGCTCACCAACACACACATGGATGCAAGCTGTAGCGCACTCACTTTTGGCGAGCCTCGGGACGAGTCAGGTCATAGTAGTTCCGAACGAAGAGGGTCGGGTCGCGCTCGATCGTTTGTTCCATGCGCTCCTGGGTGGGGGGAGGGGAGAAGGCTGAGTACACTGTCGTGCTGGGTCAGGGCCGCTGCTGGGCCGGCACCTTGAGGGCTGTAGGTTGCGGGCCGCCATAGATGGCATACGTGAGCTGCCTCACGTCAAAGGGCGAGTTTGCCCTCTCCTGCGCAATCGTCTTCATCTCTTCGTTCATGGCGCCAGTGGGAAATTGCCTTCTCCAGCAAAAATCAACAAAAATACGAAATATCGAAAAATGCCAGGAATGCGCAAAAATGTCTTGCGTTCATGGGTTGCTGGGCGCTGTTGGGGCGGGGAACGGGCTGTTGCTCCGCGGCTCGGCTTCCGCCAGGGTGGTGTTCTCCTGATAAGCCCCACCATTGCCATAAAACGAAGCCAGAATCTCTGCGGCCTTGGCTTGCACTTCTCCTTTGCTTGCTTGGCGCAGCTGACGCAGCTTGGTCAGGCCACCCGCATCGTTGACCAGCTCCACAAACAGATTGCATCCCCCAGCCGGCGTGGTGCGGGCGCCCGTCTGGAGTACGTCCTCGAGTGTTTGCAGGGCCAACACCACCAGCTTGTCGTCTGTCGGTGCTGGGGAGAGGAAGTTGCACATGGCGTTGATGAGCCCTTGGTTCACCAAGTAGTGCACTTGCTCAGGGTCGCCGCCGCTGGTGGCGTGGTGAAGGGCATGAACGGCCTCCTCCAGAACGTCCAAATGCTGGCCATGCGATGTGTGGACGACATGAATGAGTGTTGGGATGAGGTCAGCGTCGATGACCATCTGGATCTGCGCTCGATTGTCGGCCATGATGCTGGAAATGACCCAGCACGCCTCCTTGCGCAAGCTCTTCTTTGGATGACGTAGTAGGCTGTGCAGGCACGGCAGGACCCCACAGTTGAGAAGCAGTTGCGTTTGGTCATCATTTCCTGTGGCTATGTTGCCCACAGTGCGGAGGGCTGGGATCCGGATTGAAGTACTCTCATGCCTGTTTCGTTGCAACGCGTTACGTTGATTCATGTTCTAAACAGAAATATTTAAAAGAATTAAAATTTAAAATTTTAAATTTAAATAATAAGATTTGTTTTTTTTGGGGGCCGCACATGAGGAGTTCGACCAGACGTCGACAGACTCCGGCGTCGAGCACGGCCTGAATGTGGTCGTGGGGACCGTCGGAGAGGTAGGCCAGAGCCCAGCAGGCGTCGGCGACTGTTTCGTCATCGCTCGAGTCGATCAGGCGAGCCAGCGTGAGGAGTGCCGGCCGCACAACCTCGAAGTTAGGCTGCGGTTCGCCGCGACACAGGTTGGCGATGGCCCATGCGCCAGTGCGGAGGAACGATGGGCTGGCCGTGGTCTCCGCAAGGTTCGTCAAGAGCGGCGACATGACGTTATTGTGGAGAACCAAGTCGCGGCACTCACACGATTCGCCCGCCAGGTTGCCCAAGGCCCACAAGGCCTGGAGAGTGGACTATTAAGTGTTGCGACTTCTCGGTGATGATGGTGGTATGAACCTGTTCGCGAACGTTCTCATGCGGCGAGGCTGCAAGCGTGTGCACGAGTACTGGCACGGCGCCCGCCTCGATGACCGTGCGGACGTGGTGCGACGAGCCTGAGGCAATGACGTTGGTGAGCGCCCAGGCCACCTCGAAGTGGAGCGCTGGTCCATTTTGGTCGTTGGTGAGGATTTGCACAAAGTGCTGCACAACACCAGCGGCCAACACTTGGTCGAGGGGCGTGTGGCCGAGCGAGAGCAGCTCGCACAACTCGGTCGCGGCAGAAAGCTGCTGCTGCGGGTTGTTACTGCACAGCTCTGCGGCCAGTGAAAGCAGCATCTCTTGTGTAACTGCTGGGTCTTGAGTGCCACTTTGAGTTTGTTGCAAGCTCGTCTTCTTCATTCTTGCAGTTGCAAACTTGAGCAAATTTTATTATTTATTGCGCAGGTTTACTCGCGTGCCTCCCATTTGAGGATGAAGCCCTCGCCTTGATAGTCAGCGTCAGAAGTGAAGCTCACGAAAGCTGCAGGAGACTCCACCACGATCTCCATCGGGCGCGTCACTTGGCCATGCAGCACAGCGACAAGAGCTCCTTCACCTTGCGCTCCCTCGAAGATGCGCAGCTTGTCGAAATACCTCTCCGTGTCAAGGAACCGCGAACACGATGCGACGTGCATTACGCGGAGGAACGATTGACCACCCGCGTTCAAGGTTGTTTTCGTAGTGCCGAAGCGAGATGACGCCCTCGTGCGTCGTTTGTAATTCATCCAATCGCCTGGCAGGAGGTACATCCACCGGCTGCATGGGCAGGTCGATAGGCGTCATTGCTGCAACAACAGAAAGAAGATATTTAGCGAGTTGAATTCAATTGCCAGGAGGAGTTTGTGCGTACGTGAAGAGAGATGGGTAATGGACGCGTTGTAGATCACGCCGATCTCAGCAAAGTAGCCACTTAACGCGGGAGGCTGAGACAACGCCCAGAGGAAGTCCGTGCGGTTCCATTGGGTGCTCTCATAGCTTCCACCCACGACGCTATTGTTGGCGTCCAGCTCGAGCCAGTACGTATAGCTCAGAATCTCCTGAGCGAGCCGAGGATCAACTGCGACCCACATCGGCATGATCTCGGTCGTAAACCAGATTGAGGTCTTGACCTTGACCTCCTTGACCGCCTTCGGTGACGCTCCAGACGACGGAAGACGGGCGTCAAGGGTCGTGTAGTTGTATTTCCAGACTGGTTGATTCCACACCTCGATCGAGCGGTCGCGGTCAATAACAAACCCGGTGTGGGAACCGCCAACCAGATTGGACAGAATCACGTGGAAGGCGCCAGCGTTGATATCTGCGCACTCGGGATTGTCTCTGCGTGTTCATGTGAATTCTTATTGCATTGTTCTTTTATTGTGTACCTGGAGAACGTACGATTTGGAGGGGTCGGTGTGAAGATCTGAAGTACAGCGCTCTCCCAACCAAGACGATGATGCTATATTGTACTCTGCCACGAAATAGATCAAGAGCGCCTTGATATCACTTGAGGCAAAGGAAATGGTGATGTTGTCTGGATTGACCAGCACAACTGGTTTCGGCTGCACGGGGAAGGCCAACGACGCACTAGCCCATCCATGGCACATGCCTGAATGGTGTGTGCGTGTGTGTGGGCAGATGAGAACAACAGGAATAGAACAGGAGATAAGCCAAGCATACCTTCCCACTTGGGATCGTCTGGTGACGTTCTCTGCCATTCACTCTTGACTGTTGGGTAGTCATATCTTTGCTTGAAGATGTCATATTTCTCTGTTTGGAAGCGAGTTAAAAAGAGCACACTGTCTTTGGAGGGGCCACTTACCTGCTGGCGAGAGTAGGGCGATATCATCTGGGGTCATCTTCTTCAGCTCGGCAAGAATATAAACGTTGTAGTTGAAGTCTTGCGGACCTTTTGACCAAACTCTGTGGGCAATACCAGATTGGTAGGACGGCCAGTAGCTGTCACTCCATGGTGTATACAAGAGTTCACCATCTGTTGGCAACTTGTCCCATTTGAACTCCAGACCAGTGGCTAAATGTGTGGGGTCATTGCGGTCGTTCCAAGCGCTGGCATGCACTACAGCAACCAAGCCCAGCAGCAGAGCAACGAGGGCTGCAAGTCTTCTTTCTTGCATTGAAGTGCTTGGCACGCTTTCAATGAACTGGTTTTGTCCTTAAAAGCTAAATAGACGAAAACTTTTTTCTTTTTCAAACATTTAACTCTGGAGAGTGATGCGATGGGCATTGCTTCACTTCCACTTTGGAGCCTGGAGCAACTCCAAGACCAGGCGGAACTAGGCGATGCCGAAACCGGTGTGCACGCCCACTACCAGGAGAGGATGAGAAACTGCTCTTGATCTTGTGCGACGGTCGCGGCTGGAGGAGTACCTGACGTCGCCCGACTTTGGTTGCCGCGCCGTTTCTCCCTGCGAGTTCCTACCCGCGGTCACACGTCGTAGTGCTGCCGCGGCCGAAGGTGGCAACGAACTGGCCGAAGAGGCAGCCGGTAAGACGTTCCTCTTCCGCGACGAGTAGCCCCACACGCAGAATGCCACACCAACTTTGGCCATTATCAGGACGAAGCCACCCACAGGCGAGCAACCTACCAAAACGACTGGTACAGAGGAGGCAAAGAACAACACAGTTGTTGAAGTCTCTTCTCCAGGGCTTCGTGGACGATGTGTGCATAATAAACTTAGCCGCTAAGTTACAGAGAGATAGAAGATGCTAAACACAACTAGCGCCTACGAGAAGTGCTGTTTTGTTTTACATGATGGTTTCTGCTTTGCCAACAGCTGTTAATTAGGGAGAGACGTGAATGGCCAGTTTGGGGAGAAGCGAGTGGAGATGGTGCAAGACATGTGGCGCCACTTGGTGCTGATCCAGGTAGACCTGGCGCAACGCCTGGCAGCCGGCCAACGGCGAGAGGTCGCTGCCCAGGCCGGGCACCTGCCGGAGGGAGAGCGACCGGAGCGCCACCAGCGATTTGAGGCCGTCCAGGCCCTTGGCCTGGACGTGGCATCCGTCGAGGTCGAGTCGCTCTAGGCGGGTCAGCGCCTGGGCGGCTCCTGTCGCCGGCTGTTGTTGTTGTTGTTGCTGCACGAGCAGCTCTTGCGACACCACCCCGTTCTCCTGGCTGCAATCCGTGACCAAGATGAGGGTGGTGCCCAGCGCCACTGCCGTGGCCTCTTCTTCGCCGGACGCCGCCTCTGTGCTCGTCATCGTCGTCGATGTCGTCATCATCGAGGTTGTAGTTGGCGTGGGTTCGCCCTCTGTCGCAGCGGCCGCAGCGAGCACGGCGCAGTCGGCAAAGGACGTGTGCGCGACGTTGAGCTCGCGCAGGTTGCGCGCCAGCGCGAGGTGGACCCACTTGGCGCGGGCCACCGGGCAGCGGGCCAGGCCGAGCGTGTGCAACTGCGGCAGCACGTGCTCGGCGAGCACCTCGAGCTGGGCAAAGGAGGACATGTTGAGGTTGAGGTGGGTCAGGTGCCGCAGGTGCCGCAGGGCCGCGTAGTCCTCGCACCAGGTCCCGGCGAGGCACAGGCGCTCGAGGCCCGTGAGGACCGCGACGGCGGCCACGCTCACGAGCGGCGTCGAGTGGAGGTCGAGCACGCGGAGCCGCTTGCAGCGGCGGAGGCCCTCGACCGAGCGCACGGCGGGCGAGCGGCGGAGGCTGACGACCTCGAGCCGCGTGAGGTTCTCCAGCGGCTGCAGGTCGGCCGACGCCGCCTGGTCGTCGGCGTCGCCGGCCACCGAGGCCAGCCGCAGGGCGCGCAGGTCGTGGAGCGACGACAGCATCGTCAGCGAGAAGGGCGCCGCCGTCGGCCCGTGCGGGGCCGACGCGTAGAAGGCCGCGGCCGACGATGATGACGATGATGAAGAGGCTGACGACGAGGACGAGGAAGATGACGGCAGCGCGGGCGTTGAGCCCAACGAGGCCAGGCCGCAGGCCCGCACGTTGAGCTCCTCGAGGGACCGCAGCGTCGAGAGGGCGGAGAGGTCGGCCACGGCCGGGAGGTCGTCGAGGCTGAGGCGCGTGAGCCGCTGGAGGCCAGCGAGCGGGGCGAGGTTCATCAGGTGAAGGCAGCGCTCCAGCGCGAGGTCCTCCACCTCGGGCACGGCCTCGACCAGCTCATCGAGCTCTGCGCGTGGGCCAGCGTGCTGTCAGAGCTGGCGATGATGATGAAAGTGTAGATGGACGAACGCACCGGTCATTTCCTCGTTGTCGGCCACGACGAGCCGCTTGAGCGCACCGCCCACGAGGCCGAGCGAGGCAAGCGCCTTTTCGTTGACGTCGCCGCAGACGAGCACCGGCAGCTCGCACTCGCGCCTGCGCCGGCTGCTCTTCAGCGTCGACTGCTTGGCGAGCTGCTCCTCCCACGGCCCGTACCAGCCGCCTGCAGCCGCGCGCACACGATCGTTAGTTGCTGTTCCCCAATAGACCGCACGTTTGTGTTTGCTGTTCGCGAGACCTTTGGCGCGATGGGCTTCGAGCTCCTTCTTGAGCTTGTCGGCGCCGCGCTCGGTGAGCTCGCCGTGGACCTTGGCCCCGAGGCAGGTGATGTGGACCTCCTCCTCGTCGCCCAGCATGAGGCCGTGAAGCGAGCCCGGCGTGGCCGCGGCGGCCGCGACGCCCAAGTCGACGGCGGATCGGACCGCCCGCGGCGGGAGGGGCGCCACGTCGGCCATGGTCGCGGCCGCCGAGGTCGACGAGGACGTCGTAGACGACGTCGACGAGACCGGCGACGGCAGCGCCGAAGTCGACGACGAGAGCGACGACGAGGTCAACGATGCCGCCGACGACCCGCGCCGCCGGCTGCGGTCGGTGATGCACGAGTCGGCGTTCGTGGTGGCGCTGAGGAAGCTGTCATCAGTGCGGGCGCTGATGTCGCCGCCCTCGGTGCGCGCCGTGCTGTCGCCCGCTGCCGAGGACGAGCTCGTGTCCAGCTGGAGCTGGCCCGCTGGCGGTTGGAGGCGAAGCTGCCGCACCGCGTCGGGCGGAAGGATGGGCGGCGGGGTCGACACGCGCGACGTCGAGGCCAGCAGCTTCCGCGTTTCCTCGAGCTTGAGCATCAGCGCCTCGCTCAAGTGCTTGTCTGCAGGTTTCGGGTTGGGTCATGCTGACGTCAGCACTTGCATCAAGGATGACGTCATGCGCCACCTTACACGAACCTTGTTGGGAGATGGTGGCGTAGGCCTTCTCGAGCGCCTCGAACGCGTCGAGGATGCCCGCGTTCTCCTGCTGCGCGACCGCGGGCGAAGAGGCCGCGGCAGAGGCCTCGCCCGGCCGGACCGGCTCAGGCGGAACCTGCGTCGTCTCCGATGCCGCAGAGCTGGCGGCCGCCACCATGGCGGGGAGGCTCGCGCCAAAGGGCGCCGCGCCCGCAGGCGCCGTCCGACGGCGCGGTGAGAGGATGGACTTGTCCGCCCGGTCGGTGGCGAGCCAGTGCTGGCCGGCGGCCGCGGGCGAAGGCAGCGGCGTCGGGCCGACGTCGTCCTCCGCGACGCTGCTGCTGCCGGCGGCAGTCAGCGCGGCGGCAAAGGCCATCATGCGCGACTCGCGCTCGATGCGCTCGCGCTCGCACCGCTCGAGCAGGCTCGCGCTGCGCCGCTTGCGCAGGTTCGTCAGCGACACCCGCCGCAGGATGTGGCCTCGACTTGACTCGTTGTTGTTGTTGTTGTTGCCGGCGGCAGCGGCCTTGTCGCTCAGCAGGATCTCGGACATGGTGTTGGACCGCCGGTCGCGCTCGCGCTCCAGCTCGCGTTCGCGCTGCCTGCTCTCAAAGGTGCCGCTCTTGGACCGCCGAAGACCGCTGTCGACAGCGGACTCTGCCGTGTTGGCGCTGCTGTTGTTGCTGCTGTTGCTGCTGCTCCCGCCCAACAGGCCCAGGCCCCAGCCAAAGCGCAGGCTGGGCCCAAACAGGCGCTCGGCCGCCTTCCAGCGGCTGTCGGCCGACGACGGCACGGCCTCGTGGTCGGCGCTCTGCGTGTGGTGTGCGGGTCCCTGGTCGTGGCCGGCGGGCTCGTCGCGCGAGCGCCACTGAGCCCACATGCGGCTCTTGGCCTTGAGCGACACCGCGTCCTGCGAGCTGCTCTCCGCGGTTCCCTTTGCGGCGGCCGTCCCGTCATTGTTCCCGGCCGGGCCGGCGCTGTTTGAAGTGAAGCTGTCACCGCTCGAGCTGGCGGCGCTGCTGCTGCTTCGCCGTTCGATGCGGCTGACCTCGCCGCTGTTGCGCGGCGAGAAGGAGACGCGATTGGGCGCCTTTTCCTTCTCCTTGGCCAGCGGCAGCTGCGGGAGTCCTCCAGAGGCCGCCCCGTCGCTGCCGCCGTTGGTCTCCTTCTCGTCGCCGCTGCCGCTGGGCGAGTTGTCGCGGTCGCGCCCCATAAAGAAGAAGCCCTTGCCCGTCTTGCGCCGGCCGGGGAGCGACACGCCGCCCGAGGTGGCCATGCTGACGCCCCCCGACGACGACGACGACGACGACGACGACGACGACGACGACGGGGCCGCGGCGGACGAGCTGCCGGCAATCGAGCTGCTGCCGCTGTTGGACAAGGAAGAGGAGGACGAGGACGAAGACGAAGACGAAGAGGAGGAGGAAGAGGAGGAGGAGGAGAACGAAGACGACGAAGCGGCCAGGTTGCTGTTGGACAGGCTCAGCTTCTTGCCCAGCTCGGGGGACGCCTTCTTGCCCAGGTCCGAGCCGGAGACCTTTTTGTTGGAGTCTTTCACCAGCGCCTGTGGGACCCAAGAGAGAGAGACACCCATGATGAGCGCACGTCGAGCTCGCCATCCTTCAGGCAGAAGTGGGCACCTTGAGCGGGTTCTTGAAGGCTGCGGAGATGCGCGGGAGAATCTTCCGCTTTTCATTGTCCTTTTCCAATTCTATTGATCATAAAATAGAAAGAAATAATAATAATGGCGATTATT